>PJEM01013344.1:5350-41552 GCA_004023845.1 Helogale parvula
GGGGGGGCCCGCGCATGCGCTTAAGGAGCGGCGCCCCAGCCGCGCCGGGGTAGTGCCAAGATGTCGGCGGCAGTGCCGGAGCTGAAGCAGATTAGCCGGGTGGAGGCTATGCGCCTGGGCCCGGGCTGGAGCCACTCGTGCCACGCTATGCTGTACGCTGCCAACCCCGGGCAGCTTTTCGGCCGCATCCCCATGCGCTTCTCGGTGCTGGTGAGGAGGCGGGCGGGTGGCCGGGCGGGGATAAGGGCGCCGCTCGCACCCCGCGCCAGTGACCCGACGCTCCCTACAGATGCAGATGCGCTTCGACGGGCTGCTGGGTTTCCCCGGGGGCTTCGTGGACCGGCGCTTTTGGTCTCTGGAGGACGGTCTGAACCGGGTGCTGGGCCTGGGCCTGGGCTGCCTGCGCCTCACGGAGGCCGACTACCTGAGCTCGCACCTGACCGAGGGCCCGCACCGCGTCGTGGCGCACTTGTACGCACGGCAGCTGACGCTGGAGCAGCTGCACGCCGTGGAGATCAGCGCGGTGCATTCGCGCGACCACGGCCTGGAGGTGGGGCCGCCGTCCGGGCCCCGCCCCCCGCCCCGGGGTTTGGCTCTGGCCCCGTGGAAGGCACCGATGGGTAACACGTCCCCCTGAGGGTCTCCTGGCCGGGCTGGGTGGGGTGTCGCTGTCTCCAGCATCCGGGTGGGGAGGGGGACCTGGGGCTGGGGTGGGAGAGTGGGGTCCAGGGCTGGGGTTCCCTCGGGGCTGTGTTCCATCTGCCTTGCTGCCTGCCATTGCCAATCCTGGGAGTGGGGAGTGGGAGTGGTGGGGGGATGGGATAGGGTGGTGCCTTCTGGGGAGGTGGGAAACTAGGGCTGGGTTCAAGGGCCGGGATCTCATGGTTTGGGTGATGAAGGCTCTAACAGCGCGTGGGTTTTGTTTATAGTCTGGAGGAACTGGGAGAGTCGCCCTTGGGGTGTTTGGGATTTGTGAGTGGAAGGGGGAGCATGGGGTGTGAACTGGGGGGGAGGGGTAAGGGGGCTTCCTGCCAGCCGACAGGGGCTGGAGTTAGAGGACGCAGAGGGTGGAAGATGCATGGGGTCAGCTTTGAAACTTGCTTGGGGAGGAACCGGGCTGCACTGCTCCAAGGGTGCCGCTGGCTTGCGCCTCACGAGACCCTGCCTGGGTCTCCCATTGCGTCCTTTTGCAACCTGGCTGCCCTTGCCACGGCGGTTCGCAGGCCCCTCCTGCTTGGGCTGCACCCTTGGTGTGGGGGCCCGGCCCCACTCTGGTCTCCTTTCCACGCAGGTGCTGGGGCTTGTGCGGGTCCCGCTTTACACCCAAAAAGACCGAGTCGGCGGCTTTCCCAACTTCCTGAGCAACGCCTTTACCAGCACTGCCAAGTACCAGTTGCTCTTTGCTCTCAAGGTGCTCAACATGATGCCCGAGGAGAAGCTGGCTGAGGCTTTGGCCGCTGCCACCGAGAAGCAGAAGAAAGCCCTGGAGAAGCTGCTCCCGTCGTCCTCCTGAGGTGGACTCTGTGCTGTGCGTCTGCTGCCCTCCCCTGGCCCTGTCCGTGCCCCTGCACTCCTGGGCATGACTGCATGGGGCAGATGGGCATCTCGTCCTCCCCACCGCCCCGAACAGCTCCTGGGTGGGGGCCGGGTGAGTGGGAGCCCAGCCCACCCTGCTCAGGTGGCTGCTTGCAGTGGACCCGGCTCTCCAGGCCCAGGACATTGTCTCCTACCCCGAGGCCCTAACTGTCCTCCAGACACACAATGGGTTGGTGGAGGGGTCACCCAGGTGTGTGGGTGCACACACCCCATAGAGAAGTCCGTGTATTCTCGTGGGGGATGCCCTGTGTGGAGCCCTGTCACAGCCAGCCCCCCAGGCTCTGGAAGAGACGGGCTCAGTACTGTGAATTTTGATGGTGGTTATTAGTTTTACTTTCTGTGATGTGTGAACTGAGGGGTGAGGCTTCAAGGCCTCTTTACCCCCTTGGGGCCTGGTCCCCAAGGTTAGTTGGGGCCACGAAGCCCAGCTGTAGATAGAGCTGTTGAAAGGACAGGAAAGTCCATTCTTGGCTGCTCTGTCCTCTGGTTTCAGCCACCGCCCCGGGGCTGGGTGCAGGAGGGTCCCCCTTTCCCACTGCCCGGGGACTTGAGGGTGGGAGCCAGGCCCGAGGGCTGGGCTCCATTCAGCGGGGAGCTAACTCAGGCCTCCAGTCCCAGTGGAGGTGCTGCCCGCTTGCCTGTGGGCCCTGTGGCACTGCCCCTGCAGCCCTCGCTGGGCCCTAGGGATTCTGGCCACACCTGGACCAAGCTCACTGCCCTTTCCTTTGCAAACCTTTGTTCTCTGTGCCCTGCACAGTCCAGAGGCCGCTCCCGGATGCGGTGTGGAAGCACCGGCCCCAGTGTGCAGGATGACCACCGCAGAGCCACCACCGATGGGCAGGTCACCGCTGGTGCTCGCCGAGGGCCCTGTGTCTGGAAACTCCTCAGAGAAGCTAACCAAGTTTCCATGGCGCCTGCATGGCCTGGTAAGGAGAGCTATGCTCTGGCCCAGCCTGAGGGTCTATTCCACCTCAGAGCCTCAACGAAGTGGCCAGCGCGTGTGGGCAGAGGCACTTCGTTCTGTAAATAAAATACCTGTACCCTGTTCCTCGCTTATTTCCTGGGGCACCGGGGCCGCGTGCGCATCACTTTCCAGATTGCTCGGGTAGAACTGGGGGGCTTTGAGCACAGGCAGCTCTAGCCCAGGGGGACGGACAGAAAGGGAGAGGGCACCCAGTCGGCCCTGTTCTGAGCGTGGTGGTCTCTGTCCCGGCAGAGGGGGCTGGGTCCAGGGGGTTTACTCAACCGGGTAAGGTCAGAGCACCGTTTGCCCCTTGCTTTGGTTTGTCAGCCAGGACTGCATGTCGCGTGACCAGAACGGAGCCCCTCACCAGCAGATCTTAAATTTTATTGTCCAGCAAATGACATCTGCTGCCCAGGCGCCCAGTCCTTTCAGTGTGGCACCTGCAGCGTACGGGAGACCCACTCTCTCCCCGTGGCCCTGCCTGCTCTGGGCCTTACCCCCCTGGTTATGGGCGAGAGGCCTTCGTCCTGCCTCCGCGTGGGTCTCGTGGCCCTGTCCTGCCTCTGCCAGCTGCTCCGGGGCCTGACCCTCTGGCCCCCGCTCGGGCCCGGCCTGCTGCAGCCACTTGCTCACTGCCCTCCTGTCTTCCAGGCACACAGCTTCAGGGTGGATCAGTCACCCAACGTCAGATTCTGAGAAGGGAAAGGGAAGACTGAAGTGGGCGCTCGCTGCTGCCCGGTGCCCCCTGCTCTCCGGCCTGGGTCCTGGGCTGGCGGACACTCACCGTCCTTCCCAGCTAAGGCTCCCGCCAGTTCTCCTTCCCGTTCAGCGCCTGCAGCTTCTCCAGGCTCTGGGTCACTGAGCATAGCACTCGCCCTGAGGACAGGAGCAGTTAGGTGCTGCTTTGTGAGTGTGGGACAGAGGGGGAGGTGCCTAGAAATGCATGACCTTGATAACAGCGGGCTGTGGTAGGCCGACTCAGGGGTCTGAGTGGACCAGGCAGGGCTCCCCGTTTACCTACTTTTGGCCTCTAGGTGGTGGTGAGGCCACTGGCTGTCCTTGGGGAGACTCACCCATTTCCTGGACTCGATCCTCCAATGCTCCTGACAGCTCAGAGAGGCTCAGAGCCTGCAGGGAAGCCTGCCAGCCTTTGGAGTCTGTGGGGCAGAGGGCCAGGTGGGCCTGGGGATTCTGTGGTCACCACAGGCCCTGCTGCTTTGTCCAGAGCTGCTGCGACTGGGGGACCCACCCACTGTCAGTACCTGCGTGACACTGTTACATCAAAATGTGTTCGCCTGCCTGTTTTTCCAAAGCACTGACTGGGGCGGGGTGGGGGGGGGTGGGCAGGAGTCAGGGTCCAGCCCCAGGAATGAAAGCGTGAGGGTCCCGGGGGTAGCCCCAACTGCAGGCTGCAGAAGTCACAAGGCTGTGGAGGGCATACATCAGGCCCACCCGTGGGGGGCACGGCAAGAAGGGCAGGAGAGGCAGCCCTCATCCTGGAGCCTGGGAGGTCAGTGTGGTAACTGCCAGAACAGGTGGTAAAGCTGATCCGGGACCAGGACACTGTTCTTACCCGCCATGGGGAGGGCTGGGCCTGGAGGGGGCCCTCGGGTGGACGACTCCTGCTTCACTCGGGCCGACAACTCGGCCTGACAGGCTCTGCCGGACACAAGGCCACGTGCTGATGAGGGAGAGGCCTGGGGAGAGGGTCTTCCCTGCCCCTGGCAGGGCAACGGGCACCCCCACCTCCCTCCCTGTCAGGTGGGGCTCTGCCTTCATGGCAAGCACACCAGCCACCTCGGGGGACAAGCTCTGAGGGGAGACCTGCATGCCGTGTGCAGATGCTTGGGGCCCCATGTGCTGCCCGGGTCTGCCTTGTGGCAAGGAACAGCCAGACTGAAATGGAGGATGGTGATGAGTGACGACCCCAGAAGGCCTTAAGAACAACCACTTGAATGAAGATTCTAGAGGAGGCAGGGTCTGGCCGGGGGCAGCTCGGATGCATACTCACCGCAGTTGGTCCAGGACGAGAGCAGCGTCCCGGGCCAGGGCCCAGGTCTCCTGCAGCTGGGCGTGCACGGCCTTCCGGGCCCCGTCCTGCTCCAGGAGGCAGCTCTCCACCACCGCCCGCAGCTCCTGCTCCTGCGACACCTGGCCGCGCATGGCCTCCACCTCCTCACAGCGCTGCGGCGGGAGGGCCGGGTGCGCAAGTGAGCAGGTGGATTTAAGGCCAGGGCCACTGGGGCTGGGTCCCCTCAACCCCAGTGCTCTCTCTGCCATACCCACTGGCTCTGCTCTCCTGGGCGGGAGGAAGCGTCCCCTGCCTTTCTGAGCCTTCCTCCTGGGGGCCTGGCTGTGCGTCTCCCGTTCTGCCCACAAGCAGCAACGGTTTCTGCCCTGACTGCCCCGCCGCTTGCTCTCCACACTGTGTCCTCCTCTGCAGGTGGGTCTCCACGGCCCTCCCCTGCTCACCACATACTTTGTGCAGCTGGATGGCGAGCTCCTGCATCTCAGCTTCAAGCCGGTCGGCATAGGCCAGCTCCAGGGCATCACTGGGGGGCCGGGCACTGCTGTGCCAGCGGGCGATAGCAGAGGTCATCTTCCTCTTAGGCCCAAACAACCTGCAGGGATGAATGAAAGAATGCGGATCTGCTGTGTGGGGAGGTACCACGGACCATCCTGCCACCAAGATGGTTCCCTAGGAAAGATCCCAGCTTTGAAACAGAACAGTGGCCCCCGGATCCTGGGAAAGATGACAGAAACAGGGTCCTAAGTGACGGCAGTGGGGGCTGGCCGGCCCTGCCTGGCTGCTCCTACTGAACAGGGAGCTCAGGCCGGCTGGGGCCAGCCTGCGAATGGCCTCCTACCCACTCGGGAAGCTGTCAAAAGTGAATGGCAGAAAACGTCTGGGTGCCCCTATCACAGCAGTGTCCGTCAAGCCTGCAGCACCTAAGCTAGATGCAGCCGGACGACCAGAGAGGACAGCGGGCTGCAGAGAGCAAGCAGGCCTCCAGACGGGGCAGGCGGTTCCCTGAGAAGGCTGGGGAGTTCCGGAGCCAGGCGGCCTCTCCACGCTTGGCTGAACCCAGGGGGCCGTGGCCACTCACGTGATGCCGATTTCCTTCAGGTCGCTCTCGGTGAGGGTCAGGAAAATGCGGAGGTCCACGTCCTGCTCCTCGAACACCTGCAGGTACTTGAGACACCCAATCTGCTCCAGCAGCGCGGCGAGGTCCTGGAGGGCAGAAGAGCCGGGGTGGGTCGGAGGACGGGGGCCAGAAAAGGCATTGCCGCAGTACAGATCCTGCCGCCCCCTCCATCTAAGCCGGGTCAGTCCTGAGGATCCCCCAAGTTCCGTGCGCCCTCAGGCTGAGCTCGTAGTCCAGACTTCCCTCCTGGCTGTGTCCCTGCAGCTCGTGTCCTTTCATTTCAGCCTCGACACCGTTCGTGTTCCCGCAGGGCAGGTCAGTTGGCAACAAACTCTTAGGTCTCTTTTCACCTGCGATGCGCTTCATTGCTCCCTCACTTCTGAAGGATGCTTTGTGCTGGGCCAGGGCATTCTCGTTTGGCTGGTTTCTTCCATTGCTGTGTCACCAGATGCCCCGGAGGCCCCACGGTTTCTGACGGGAAATGAGCGGTTAATCTCATGGGTGTTCCTTGTATAAAGATTCCCTCCTCTTGGTCCCTTCAAGAGTCTCCTGTTTTTGGACAGATTGATTATGGTAGATTGAGGCGTGGATCTGAGTCTAACCTGGAGTTCATAAAGCTTCTTGGACATGCAGATTCATGTTTCTGATCAAATTTGGGAAGGTGTAGCTATTTCGTAAACATTTTTTTATGCTCTTGACCTTCTAGAACACCATCACGTGTATGTTGGCTGCTTAACGGGGTCTCCTAGGTTTCTGTTCATTCTTCTTTCTTTTTCTTCTCTGGTGCGATAATCTCACTCAGTCTAGCACGTTTGTGGGTCCCGTGTGCTCCAGTCGGCTCTTGAGCCCTGTCCTGAAGCTTTCATTTCAGTGATTACACCTTTCATCTACACACTTCCTATGTTTTTATTTCTATCACTTTGTTGATATTCTCTACCTAGAGACGGTTTTCTTTAGCTCACTGAACGTATTTTATTAAGATCTAAAGTATCTGTCTAGGCGCGCCTGGTGGCTCAGTCAGTTAAGCGTCCAACTCTTGGTCTCAGCTCAGGTCCTGATCTCCTGGTCTAAGAGGTCTGTGTTTTCGAGTCCCTTGTCAGGCTCCGCACCGACACTGCAGGACCGGCTTCGAGCCCTCTCGGCTGTCATTAGGCGCCACTGCATCTCTGCTTCACAGGCGTCTCCTCACGGACTCCCGACAGCAGCTCTGAAGATTGGTCTGTTTTTCTCCTCCTCAGGCTCAGGGAGGCTGAGTCAAGTATGGAACCCAAGGGCAGAGACGGATCCCTCCGACGGGAAGGGATGGACACAGACCCTGCACCTGGCACTCGGCCACAGAGTCCCCTCAGCCCGAGCAGCTGCACAGACCATCAGGGGGAGCCCATCTCCAAACTTTTTTCTCCACGGGGCCCGGCCCGTCGTAAGTGCACGGTAAGGGCCTCATGAAGCACTAGAAGTGTGTAACTGCCACTCTCACGGACACACTCACCTGGGGTCCTGAATAGGGGGGCCTCTCCGTCTGGGGAACAGGTCCTGGGGAGCAGGCTGCGCCAGCCAGCACAGTGCTAGTGGGCCACTGGCTGTCACTGTTGCTGTAACGATTCTTGGTCTTCATGTAACTTTTAGTTTGCTTGCGAACTGAGCTTTTACACGCATGATCCGAATCCTGGGGTGAGAATTGTTAGCGATAACACCGAGGGGCTCACGGCTAACATGGCTGCATCCACTCTACTCCCTGCCCCACAACCTCCCCCCTCCCCCCCCCAGCCAGAGAGGCTTCCCAGGTGACCTGCACCGTGGTCTGGGTGGCCCAAATCCACAGAGGGCAGCCAGAACCTTGAGCGTCTGATGCGCATGAAGTACTGGTCACCAGATGTGCCCCCTCGAAGGAGGCGGCCCCCAGAACACCAAGAAAGGGGAGGGAGGCGGGAGACCAGGAAAGAGAAGCCGCACCTCGTTGCTCTCCAGAGAGGCCTCGCCGCTGACGCCCGGGGCCCGGGTCAGGCCCTCGCTGCTGCTGCTGCGCCTCGTGGCACCCAGGCTGGTGCAGAGGGTCTGCTCTTCTGCAAACAGGGAAGACGAAAGCGCCTGGCCACGGGTCTCACTCGCGGGGACGCCCCAGAGCCCTGCGCCCACGGCCTTCACCACCTCCTTCAGCAGCTCACTGCCGTCTGCGCGCGGCTGCCAGCCCTCGCCCTCACGCCCTGACACGTGGACGGGCATTTTGCCTTTTCTGTTCACTGATAAACCCAAGAATCTGGAACAGTGCTTCGCACGCTCGGCACTCAGTCAACGGCTACAGAGTAAATGACAGATGACCTAACAGACGTTTCTGACAGCTCACCAGTCAAGGTGCTAACCTCGTCTGAAATGACTCCCCCAGCCGCCGCACCTCACCAGCCCCCATGCCAGCTTCGTGGTCCTCACAAGAGCCAGGGGCCCTTCTGTACCCTTCGCCCCCTGTACAGCTCCACGGCCCCCCCCGCAGGGTGCACGTACCCCGACTGCTGCTGCTGCTGCTCTCCACATCCTGGTCATTGATGGGGGAGGTGACGTCCCTGTAGCAGAGGCCCCCCACTTCCAGCGGGTTCTCATCACTGCTGCTGAAGGTGACGTAACCCCGCGGAGGCACCTGCTCTGTGGACAGAATGGGGGCCGTAAACCCACACGAGCACCAAGACACAGGTTCCTCCTTCCAAATTCAACCACCTGAGAGGCATGTCAGCATGGGGGGAGGGCCCAGGATCCAGGCAAGCTGAAAGAAAACTCCTAGCTGGCCCTTCCATCCGCTCACCACAGTAACCTGGACACAACCGTGCAGTTTGCAGGAGCAGAAACGGATTCTGAAGGTCTGGAGACCAATCTGTGTCCCCCAGCAACTGCGCGTGGGTCAGCACAGGGGTCCCTCCATCACACCACACTGCTGCTCTTCCAGGTGGACAAAGCAGCGAACGGGCAGCTGTGTTCACGGATTCCTGAGCCGAAGGAAAACCACACCACTAGCGGGAAATGGCATCTCAAACATGCCAGCCTTCACGTTCCCTGGGACTTTCCAACACAGACATCCAGGGGCTCCTCCTTGGGTTGATCAGCCCAGCAGAGAGACCTGAGCAGGAAGGTGGGAGGCCCCGGGCTAAAAATTAACAGCAGTAAAACCGAGTTACATAACCTCTGAATGCATCTGCCTGCAAGAAAAAGGGAAAAAGACAACACAAACCAGAGGATTTAATTCCAACTCTGCCCCTGCCTCTTCCCCACAGAAAATACATCTAGTAGTAGAGACAAGACTGGCTAGTGGTGTCATGTGTGACTGACTTCCTTCTTTACACCTTTCTGAAGTTAGCAAGATTTACAATCAGGAAAAAAAAATTAAAAAAGAAAATTAGCACATGCTGTTTATCAAAAGTTTTTTTGGGGCGCCTGGGTGGCTCGGTTGAATAAGCCTCCCAACTCTTGATGTCGACTCGGGCTGTGATCTTGCAGTTGTGGGACTGAAGCCCGTGTCAGGCTCTTCCCTGAGTGTGGAGCCTGCTTGGGATTCTCTCTCTCTCTCTGCCCCACCTGCTCACACTCTGTATCCCACAAAATAAACATTTTTTAAAAAGTGTTTTTCCATTGCTGGCAAATTTACAGAAAATTTAAAAAGCACGAAGTGTAAGGTAAACCGAAACCAGGAACGGCACCACTAAGGGATAGTCAGCATTGTCTCTGGTGAGCGCTCTCCTGCCTCTGCCGGGGACACAGAAGGCCTGCCCCTTCTGGGGGTCAGTGGGCTCAGGCCAGATTATTCTGCTGTCTCCAACAAATTCCATTCTAAAACACGTGTTGTATGGCAACACAGATTAATTGCCACCTCCTGCCCGAGGGGAGACCTGTCCTTCTGTGGCCCCGCCATACTCAGGTGGGACAGGGAGCAGGGACTCCTCAGAAGACACGGACTGCCACCACACAAGGGGAACAGCCCAGCCAGAGGTCCGGAGCTCTGCGCTCGGAAAAGCACTGCTCGCTCACTCGCTCGAGGAGAGGGGCGGCACGCTCTCATCCGGTAGCAGCCACCCCACAGCTGGGGGGGCTTCCCCAGGGGCCCAGCCAGCGGCACAACCCCCCCCACCCCCGGGCCCCCGTGGGTAATGGGAGCTCCCAGCCCAGCACCAAGACTCCTCTCTCAGGGGATAGAAAAGAATCAAACTACTGCATACTCCTGGCTCATACATGTTCTCCTGTGACTGGAAGAGTTTAGTTTCCAAGCTGCGGGGGTGACCACTCACGAGAGGGGCCCAGCCAGCCAGCCTGCTAGACCAGCCAGGCCAAGGCTGCGGGTGACAGATGCCAAAGAAGATGAAACACACTGGGGCGCCTGGATGGCTCAGTAGGTTAAGGTCATGATCTGTTTGTGGGACTGAGCCCCGAGCCAGGCTCCAGCTGACAACGCAGAGGCTTCTTGGGATTCTCTCTCTGCCCCTCTCTGCTCCACCCCTGCTCACGTGCACTCTCTCAAAATAAATAAAATGAACTTTTAAGGAAGCTGTGACTGAAAGATATAACTCCCACTAAGACCGGTCACTAGGCGAGGCCAGAGCAAGGGCATCGGCCCCCTGCACTCCCCCACAGTGCTGCCTACAACTTGAGCTGGAATTTGTGAAAAAATTCAGGGCCAGGGTTCTACCCACCAAGTGTGCCATCCAACAGTTCTCAACTCCAGCACTTGGATTAAAGAGAGCTAGAGCCTGTCCAGGGACACATCCAACTCTGGCTGGTGTGGGGCAGAGACCAGACTTGAACATTTTCCCTGCACCAGCTGCCCCACCACGGGGTGAATGAAATCCACTGCTGAAGACAAAGTTCTATTTGTAACAGTGACCAGTGGAAAGGAAAATCAAAGGATGAACCAACACCCAGAAACTGGCCAGTGCTTAATGCCTTTCTATCCCCGTAATCTGTCCTGAGTCCCAGAGCGGCAGCCCCCACCCAGTGGCCCACATCCCAGAGAGCGGAGAACTGTCCTCCGCGTCTGGCCGGCCTCTTGGGAGGCGCCGCCCAGTGGGAGCACTCACCACAGGCGGGCTGCTGCACCTGGCCTCCCAGGCCGATGGCCGTGATCCGAGCCAAGGCGCGTGGCCCCTCGTGGATGCTGAGGCCCTTCTTCCGAAAGGGCCTCTGTCTCTGGGGAACAGGGCAGGATTCATCCGAAGAGCTTAGATCTTCAAATTTTTCTGTGGGTCAAACACCAGAATTAAGACATTTTGTTCAGTGATGTACTAATTTACTAGTACTCATGGTACACGCTCGAAGAAGATAGTTACTGATCTTTAGAAATTATGAAGAAAAAAATGTATGTTTCCCAAGACATCCCTTGAAAGAAATGCCACACTGCTCAGCTGGGCCACGGGGACTTCTGGGCAGAAAGCAAGCTGCTAAAGCCGGAGTCGGAAGCGAACCAGTGCGTGGCGATGGGAGAGTCTTAGTTCTTACTCCTCTTTTCGTAGGAGTTTCCAGAATTTTTTAACAAGTGTCTCTTCACAGCCCTAGGGCACTATCACAGCTTCACAAGTGTGTGTTCTCAGCCCACACGCTTGGGAAGCAAGTGGCAGCTGTGCGCCAGGGGTGAGGGAAGCATTGCACGTCGTGCTCACAGCCCGTCATCTTCCAGCCTTTCCGTGATCTCGTCACACCTCCAAGGCGAAACTCACGGATGTATTGGCATAAAGCTGCCACCTGCTGAGACCACACTCTTGGGCTGGTACCCTGGGCTCAGACACCGAAGGAGCCCCTCCCCCACACTGCGCCCCACCCCCCGGATCGTTCATCACAAAGGATCCTGAGCCAGGCCGTGGGAGCGGTGCAGCTTGGCCTGAATGGACAGCTCGGGACAGGGACGGCCTGTGAGCGAGGGAGTTACTGACTCTGGATCCAAACGTGGCCAAGGACCCCAGCGTGGCCATCGTCTACCCCTGGCCCCCTCAGCTCACTCCCTGCCCTCCAGGGTCGATGCCACCAGGAGGAGACTGTGGTCCCACCCAGGCAGTAGATGGAGGAGTCATAAGGAATTAAAGGACAAGAGAGGAGGGATAAGCAAGGCAAAGGCGCCTGCCCCCAGCACGTCCTCTCAACCCTGACAAATCAGCAAGGACTACAGACGGAGCCACGCAATCGCCACCCTTCCAGAGCACAGGAGGGCAGAGAGCACCCCGACCCCTCCCTTCCTTGCTGTGGTCAAGAGGAAACACACCCATTTCTCTTCTCCAAGAGACTTCCTGCTCATGCAGACCTGGTGTCCACAGGGAGCAAGTGCATCCAGAAGAAAGCCGCACCCCAAGAGAGACAAGGGGAGAGAAGTGCCAACGTTTACCCCAGAAAAAGTCCA
The DNA here is from genome assembly GCA_004023845.1 of Helogale parvula. NCBI lineage: Eukaryota > Metazoa > Chordata > Mammalia > Carnivora > Herpestidae > Helogale > Helogale parvula. Next base: position 17,421 of record PJEM01013344.1, read on the forward strand.
TTCTTTGGCAGGGATGCTGAAGAGTCCTGGCGGAGGGGAGCACAGCCCCGGAGAAGCCACTTGGAAATGCGCCTGCGACCTGAGAGCACAGAACGGCCCCACTCCTGGGAGCACCTTCTGGAAACTGAGCAGTGAGCAGGGGAAGTTAAGGATCTGACAAGATAAAAACACACCAAGGACTCCGGCTTGGCCTAACTACATCGCCTCCAAATAAAACCCACAAGAAATGAACGCATCCAGTGAGGACTCGTCTCGAGACACTGGGGAGGAGGGAGTCCCGAAGCAGGACTCTCGCGGGGGCTGGGCCACCAAGCCCTGAAGATGAAGGGCTCCGGCGACCCATGCACACAGCCACTCCAGGGAGGGGGCAGAGACAGGGCCAGACACAGCGAGGGGATATGCTGGTCCCCCAAACCACCACCACAGAGGAGGAGATGCGAAAACTCTAACACTCTCTGTGGCACGCTGAGAGGGTAGTTTGTTTTAAGCAGGCTCCCTGCCCAACATAGGGCAGCCATGGGATCAAGAGTTGGGTGCTCTACAGGGCGCCCGGGTGGCTCAGTCAGCTAAGCATCTGACTTCATTCAGCTCAGGTCATGATCTCACCGTTTGTGGGTTCGGGCCCCACGTCGGGCTCTGTACTGACAGCTCAGAGCCTGGAGTCTGCTTCGGATTCTGGGTGTGCCTCTCTCTCTGCCCCTCCCCCACTCTCCCTCTGTCTCTCTCAAAAATAAATAAATGTAAAAAAATTAAAAAAAAAAAGTTGGATGCTCTACAGACTGAGCTACCCAGGCACCCCAGGGGGCAATACATCCTTAAACAAGCATCAGGGGATAGGAAAAAGCTTCCTAACTCAGAAATCCAAAACTGAGACCAAAAAGACATAGGCATGTGCATACAACAGTGAGAAAGGAAAATTGAACCCAGGAAATAAGTGAAAAACTAAGGTCAGTGTGGCACTTGGTGGACTCAGCTGGTAGACCATGCAACTCTTGATCTCAGAGTTTTGAGTTTGAGCCCAACATTGGGCACAGAGATTACTTAAAAATAAAATCTTGAAAACAAACAGCCAAACACCAAAGGTCAAAATTTAAAATTGAAGACTCCGTTACTGGGTGCTCAAGGAAGAAGAGATTTGGGTGGAAAATAAGTACTTCAGGAAACAAAATCACCAAAGAATGAATGAGATCAAAAAAGTAAGAGGACTGAGACAGCAGACAGGCAAGATGGAAAATAACACGGGAAAATAAATTTTTTTTGTTTGATTTATTTTTGAGACAGAGAGACAGAGCATGTGTGGGGAGGGGCAGAGAGAGAGGGAGACACAGAATCAGAAGCAGACTTCAGGTTCTAAGCTGTCAGCACAGAGCCCTACACGGGGCTTGAACCTATGAACATGAGATCATGACCTGAGCCGAAGTCGGAGGCCCAAATGACTGAGCCACCCAGGCACCCCTAACTGAAACTTTTTAGAAGGACGCAGACAAAAACAATTTTGCACACCTCTATCTAAGTAAGTTTGAAATCCTGAAATGAAAGTATTTCCTAGGAAAGTACGGTTTACCAAACTTGGCCCCTGTGAAATGAGAAAGCTCAAGCAGATCAATTTCTGCAGAAGAACAGAGCAACTTCTCAGGAGTGACCTCACCAGGAGAAACCCAGATGGTTTCACAGGAGAATCCTTCCAAACCCTCACAAGCCACCAGGGCACCTGGGTGCCTCACTCGGGTGAGCTTTCGCCCTCAGCTCAGGTTATGACCTCCCGGTTAGTGAGTTTGAGCCCCATATATCCAGCTCTGTGCTGTCAGGGCAGAACCCACTTCACATCTTCTTTCCCCCTCTGTCTGCCCCTCCCCTGCTCACTCTCTCTCTCTCTCAAAAATAAATTTTAAAAACTAAAAACAAAACAAAACACCAACACCACCCCAGGTACCAATGCTGCATCCTGTGCCAGAGCACAAAGAGGAACCATATTGATACCTACACCTGATAAAGCAGAGAATCACAAACCAATACCATTTATAAATGAACAGCCTTATAGAAACACTAAATAAAATACTAGCAAACAGAATCCAATATCACATTAAGAAAATAACATACCACGGGAGGAATCTACCAAGCAAGTGAAGTTGGTTCATTATTAGGAAATTCATTAATATACTCTTAGATTTAAGGAGAAAATTAACGATCATCTCCACAGATGCTGAAAAAGCCTTTGACAAAATTCAACACGTATGGCTGTTAAAAAAACACTTGGGAATATAGAAAATGACAAACACTCAGCATGATAAAATATATGCACACCTTACTCTTAAAATCACTGTCTTGGGGATGCAGGCAAGATGGCGGACAAGTAGGGAACACTGATATCTCCACACGCCTGCAAACATCAAACCGAGAGGACTGAAAAGCCACAACCATCTAACCTCCAGGAGCAGCGGTGTGCGCACGCACCCTTACTGATATCAGCCCCACGGATGACTGTGAGTGAGACAGGAAAGGGACTGAGGGAGGGGGCGCCAGCTCAAGGCGGAGCTGGAAGAGAGCGCCCAGAGACTTACTCCCGGGCTGCAGAGTGCTGTCCCGAGGCCGCACGGCACCGAGCGGGGCCGAACACACAAGACGGCCGGGCAGGTGGGCAGAGAACTTTGGGAGCTGCCCGCGAGCCGGCTGCGCTGCACGCGAGAGGCAGCGCAAGACGCTGGGTGCGAACCGGCTCCCAGGGAGGCACGAGCAGAGGGGAAGAGGAGAGACTGAAGGGAGGAGACCTTAGCGGCGGCGGTGAGACAAAATTTCCATTTGCAGCCACCGGGCACAGGGAGAGAAACCCAATCTCCTCGGCGGCCTTTCGATCCAGCCGCCCGCAGACTCTGGTGGAACCAGGGGAGCGCTGGCTCCCCAGTCCCCCTGCCGAGCCCCGACCATAAAGCCACTTGGCGGCCAGAGGTTACTTTGGCAGTGGCAGAAAAATTAAATGGATTTGAAGGCCCAGTGAATCTTAGAGAACCGAAACAATCTGACCCGCCTGTGGCACGGGGAGATTGGACTCAAGAGAGTGGCTGGCAACGCAGGGTCTGAGAGGGGCTTGAGGCGCCGCCATTCTTCTCTCTGCATCTGCTACGGCGGGGCCTCCGAAACCAGGCCGAGACCACACTTCCGTACTTACATGGAGCCACGCCCACCCACGCCGTGGATTTTTAAATTTCTTTGTGCTATTTTTAAATTTCTTTTTTTCTTTCAATTTTTTCTATCCTAATTATTCTTAATTTTTAAGCTTCCATAATTTTTTCCCTTGTTTTCTCTTTTCTATTTCCATATTTCATACTTCTCTCCCTATTCCTCCTGTAGTCTGGGAAAGAACAACATTTAACACTGCTGTGATTAGATCAACCCTTACCATCCAGATCCTCCGCAGGTTTTAGGCTCTCAGACTGTCCTTTATCTCTGGCTGTCTCTGTGCCCCTGTTTTTTTTTGTTTTCTTTCTTTCTTTTTTTTTTTTTTTTCCTTTTCTTCCTTCTTTCTCCTTTCCTGTCCTCTCTTTTCTTTCCTGCTCCCTTTTTTCCTTTCCCATTTGGCTTGCTTGTTTACCGGATCTGTCAGTGCATTTGTATGCTTCTGTTCCCTGTGTGTTTGTCTGTTTTCCTTTTCAGGGCTACCTCAAAAAACAGGCCTAAGCACACATAGTGGAAAGTCTCAAATATCACTGAGTAAGGAAATATACTAATTACAAGCACAACATGAGAAACTGAGAGACACCATTAAAAGAACATCTCCTGAAACGACAGGCCCTGGACAGTCAAGGAGCCTCCTTTAATAGAGCCATACTAACAGGTGCACAGTGCAGAACTAGCTTTTAAAACTGATGAGAGACAGAAAGCTAGCCAAAATGACGAAACGAAGGAGCTCTCCTTCAAAGAAACTCCAGGAAGAAATTACAGTTACAGAACTGCTCATGACAGACACAAGCAACATAACTCAACAAGAATTTAGAACGATTGTCATAAAATTGCTGGGCTTGAAAAAACATAGAAGCTATCAGAGAAGATATTGCTACAAAAACTAGGAACCTTCAAAATAGCTGTGACAAGTTAGAAAAGGCTATAAATGAGATGAATAATAAAATGGAGGCTGCCACTGCACAGATTGAAGAAGCAGAGAGGAGAAAGACACAGTTATAGCAAAAGAGGAGGCTGAAAAAAAGAGAGAGGAAATGATTCAGGAGCACAAAAGGAGAATCAGAGACCTGAGTGATACAATCAAACGGAACAATGTCTGTATCACAGGAGTTCCTGAAGAGGAAGAGAGAGAGAAAGAGAGGTCCCGAAGGGGTGCTATACACGAAAATTTCCCCAATCTGGGGAAAGAGAAGGACATTGACATTCAAGAGACATACCGAACTCCCCTAAGACATAACGTAAACCAACCTTCAGCATGACATATCATAGTGAAACTGGCAAAATATAAGGATAAAGAGAGACTTCTGAAAGCAGCTAGGGAGAAAAGGGCCTTAACATACAAAGGGAAACCTATCAGAGTAGTTACAGACCTATCTACTGAAACTTGGCAGGCCAGAAAGGAATGGCAGGAAATCTTCAATGTGATAAACAGGAATAATATGCAACCAAGAATTCTTTATCCAGCGAGCCTGTCATTCAAAATAGAAGGAGAGATAAAGGTTTTACCAAATAAATAAAAGTTGAGAGAATTCATCACCACCAAACCAGCCCTACAAGAAATCTTAAGAGGGACTCTATGAGAGAAATTTAGCCAGGAATAAAAGTACCAGAGACATCACTACAATCATGCACTCCACAGGGAACACAATGAATCTAAACCCACATTTTTCAGTAATAACACTGAATGTCAATGGACTGCATGCTCCAAATGACACAGGGTAGCAGGATGGATAAAAAACCAAAACCCATCTATTTGCTGTCTACAAGAGACTCACCTTAGACCTGAAGACACCTTCAGATTGAAAGTAAGGGGATGGAGAAATATCTACCATGCGACTGGACGCCAGAAGAAAGCTGGAATGGCCATACTTATATCGGATAAACTGGACTTTAAAGTAAAGGCAGTAACAAAAGATGAAGAAGGATAGTATATAATAATTACAGGGTCTCTACATCAAGAAGAGCTAACAATTATAAACATTTATGCGCTGAATTCGTGAGCTCCTAAATACAGAAAACAATTAATCACAAACAGAAACAATCTTATTGATAAGAATGTGCTAATTGCAGGGGCTTTAGTACCCCACTTACAATAATGGATAGATCAAACAGACAAAAAAATCACTAAAGAAACAATGGACCTGAATGGCACACTGGAGCAGATGGAATTAATAGATATATTTAGAACTCTGCATCCTGACGCTAGGGAATTCACTTTCTTCTCGAGTGCGCATGGCACATTCTCCAAGACTGATCACATGCTGGGTCATAAAACAGCCCTCCATAAATACAAACGAATTGAGATCATACCATGCACACTTTCAGATCACAATGTCATGAAGCTTGAAATCAACGACAGGAAAAAGTCTGGAAAACCTCCAAAAATGTGGAGGTTAAAAACCACCCTACTGAAAAATGACTGGGCAAACCAGGCAATTAGAGAGAAAATTAAAAAATATATGGAGATGAATGAAAATGAGAATACAACAATTCAAACTCTCTGGGACGCAGCAAAGGCAGTCTTAAGAGGAAAGTTCATTGCAATCCAGGCCTACCTCAACAAATTAGAAAAAGCACAAACTCAAAACCTAACAGAGCACCTAAGGAAACTAGAAAGGGACCAGCAAGAACACCCTTACCCAGCAAAAGAAAAGAAATAGTAAAGATTAGAGTAGAATTAAACAAGATAGAATCCACAAAAACAATTGAACAGATCAATGAAACCAAGAGTTGTTTTTTTTAAAAATAAACAAAATTGATAAACCTCCAGCTAGGCTCCTCAGAAAGAAAAGAGAGAACATGCAAATCATGAAGGAAAATGGATCTATTACAACAGATCCCTCAGAAATACAAGCAATCATCAGAGATTACTATGAAAAATTATATGCCAACAAACTGGACAATCTAGAAGAAATGGACAAATTCCTAAACACACATGCACTACCAAAATTCAAACAGGAAGAGGTAGAAAATCTGAACAGACCCATAACCAGCGGAGAAATCGAATCCGTTATCAAAAATCTCCCAACAAATAAAAGCCCAGGGCCGGATGGATTCCCAGGGGAATTCTACCAGCTATTTAAAGCAGAGTTAACGCCAATCCTTCTTAAGCTATTCCAAAAAATAGAAATGGAAGGAAGACTACCGGATTCATTCTACAAAGCATATATCACTTTGATTCCCAAGCCAGGCAGAGACCCAACAAAAGAAGAGAACTACAGGCCAATATCCTTAATGAATACAGATGCAAAAATACTCAACAAGATACTAGCAAATCGAATTCAACAGCATATAAAAAGTATTATCCATTATGATCAAGTGGGATTTATTCCTGGGTTACAAGGCTGGTTCGATATTCGCAAATCCATTAATATGATGCATCACATTAACAGAACAAAAGAAAAAAGTCATATGATCCTGTCTATAGATGCAGAAAAAGCATTTGACAAAATACAACATCTCTTCTTAATAAAAACCCTCAAGAAAGTCGGGATAGAAGGAACTTACTTAAACATAAAAGCCTTTTACGAAAAGCCCACAGCCAATGTTATGCTCAATGGGGAAAAACTGAGAGCTTTACCCCTGAAATCAGGGACACTACAGGGATGTCCACTCTCACCGCTGTTGTTTAACATAGTGCTGGAAGTCCTTGCATCAGCAATCAGACAACAAAAGGAAATAAAAGGCATCAGAATTGGCAAAGAAGAAGTCAAACTTTCCCTTTTTGCAGACGACATGATACTCTACATGGAAAACCCGATTGACTCCACCAGAAGCCTTCTAGAACTGATCAATGAATTCAGTGAAGTTGCAGGGTACAAAGTCAATGTACAGAAATCAGTTGCATTCTTATACACCAAAAGTGAAGCAACGGAAAGAGAAATCAAGAAACAGATCCCATTCACAATTGCACAAAAAACCATAAAATACCTAGGAATAAACCTAATCAAAGATGTAAAAGATCTGTAGGCTGAAAACTATAGAAGACTTATGAAGGAAATCGAAGAAGACACAAAGAAATGGACAAACATTCCGTGCCATGGATCGGAAGAATAAACATCATTAAAATGTCATTATTACCCAAGGCAATCTACACATTCAATGCAATCCTCATCAAAGTTGCACCAGCATTCTTCTCAAAGCTAGAACAAACTATCTTAAAATTCGTATGGAACCACAAAAAAAACCCTGAATGGCCAAAGTTATATTGAAGAAGAAAACCAAAATGGGGGGCATCACAATCCCAGACTTTAGCCTCTCCTACAAAGCTGTCATCATCAAGACAGTATGGTATTGGCACAAAAACAGACACATGGACCAATGGAATAGAATAGAGAACCCAGAACTGGACCACAAGTGTATGACCAATTAATCTTTGACAAAGCAGGAAAGAGTATCCAATGGAAAAAAGACAGCCTCTTCAACAGGTGGTGTTGGGAGAGCTGGACAGCAACATGTAGAAGAATGAAATTAGACCACTTTCTTACAGCATTCACAAAAATCAACTCAAAATGGATAAAGGACCTGAATGTGAGACAGGAAACCATAAAAACCCTAGAGGAGAAAGCAGGAAATAGCCTCCTTGACCTCAATCACAGCAATTTCCTCCTCAACACATCTCCAGAGGCAAGGGAATCAAGAACAAAAATGAACTATTGGGATCTCATCAAGATAAAAAGCTTCTGCACTGCAAAGGAAACAATCAAAAAAACTAACAGGCAACTGACAGAATGGGAAAAGATAGTGGCAAATGGCATATCAGATAAAGGGCTAGTATCCAAAATATACAAGGACCTCACTAAACTCCATACACAAAAAACGAATAATCCAGTGAAGAAATGGGCAGAAGACCTGAACAGACACTTCTCCAAAGAGGACATCCAGATGGCCAACGGGCACATGAAACGATGCTCAGCTGCTCAGCATCACTCAGCATCAGGGAAATACAAATCAAAACCACACTGAGACACCACCTCACGCCAGTCAGAGGGGATAAAATGAACAAATCAAGAGACTATAGATGCTGGCGAGGGTGTGGAGAGACGGGCACCCTCCTACACTGCTGGTGGGAATGTAAACTGGTGCAGCTGCTCTGGAAAACAGTGTGGAGGCTCCTCAAAAAACTATCCATAGAACTCCCCTATGACCCAGCAATGGCACTGCTAGGGATTTACCCAAGGATACAGAAGTGCTGATGCATAGAGGCACATGTACTCCAATGTTCACAGCAGCATTGTCAACAATAGCCAAAACATGGAAAGAGCCTAAAATGTCCATCACCTGATGAATGAACCAAGAAGATGTGGTTTATATATACAATGGAGTATTACCTGGCAATGAGGAAGAATGAAATCTGGCCATTTGTAACAAAGTGGATGGACCTCGAGGGTGTCATGCTAAGCGAAATAAGTCAGGCAGAGAAGGACAGATACCATATGTTTACACTCATAGGTCTAACAGGAAAAACCTAACAGGGGACCACGGGGAGATGAAGGGGGAAAGAGAGCTGGGGAGAGTGAGGGACACAAATCATGAAAGATTACTGAATACTGAAAAGGAACCATGGACTGAAGGGGAAGGGGGAGGGGGAGGGAGGGAAGGGGGTGATGGTCATGGTGGGGGGCACTTGTGGGGAGAAGCACTGGGTGTTACATGGAAACCAATTTGAAAATAAACTATTAAAAAAAAAATCACGGTCTTACCTAAGGTGGCATTTCCGCTAAGGTCAGGACCTGGTGGATGCCCACTAGCCCGCTATGTTCAACACCCTTACCAGAAGTATTAGCCAATGTAACTGAATGAAAGGAAACAGAGGTACGAAAATCAGAAGAAGTCGTAAATCTATCTCTATGTGCAGATTATATGGTAGCATGCCTGGAAAACCCTACAGAATCAATAAATTTAAACAATGAAAGAATTCAGTAGAGTAGCAGAATATAAAACTGGTATACAGACACCAAGAGCCTTCCTCCTCACGGACAATAAGCGGAGCATAAAGCAGCAGTGAAACCCAACTTACAACAGCAACAAAGAAAATCAGACACTTGGGAATAAAAAACTAGTTCTATGCAAAATGTCTATGAGGAAAGAGTTTAAACCCTCCTGTAGACACAAAAGTACACATGAACAAAAGAGGTCCCATTTACAGAGTCTGACTCAAAAGCATGAAAGGGTAGTTGATTTATAAATTCGCCACAATCTCAAAAACATGCTGTTTTTAAGCAGCTAACCAAGTTGGTGTTCAAGTTCACACACACAAAATAGCAATGCTGTGGAATGCTGAAAAGGAAAAGCTGCAGGCGGACTGGCCCAACGAGAGGCCAAAAGCCTGTGCAGATTTACAACAGCACAGGTCTGCCGTGTGACAGACAGACCTGAGGGACAGAACAGAGGTCCAGAAGCAGACCTGGGCACACATGGAGATACGGAATATAGGGCAAAGATAACTTCTCAGATCACCAAGTCAAAGATGGACTGCTAAATAATTTCATGAAGCCAGAACAATGGGGAAGCCATCTGAAAAAATCCACATATCACACCACGCATGACAATAAAGTATAAATGGATCAGAGAACGGAATATAAACAATTAAACCATGGTAGTACCAGAAGAAAACGGGGAAATCCTTATACAACCAAGGCACAAAGATCTTTTGTGACCCCAAATCTAAAGGCAGTGCAAAACTGATGAATGTGACTATATAAAATTAAGATATTTCACAAGGCAATAGCCCCATAAGCAAAGTCAAGAAATGACTGTAAGCAATCCGCTTTGTGAGGCCGCCGTCCCACCTCTCCCTGGGCACCCCGGCATCCCGTGCACACCTTCGGCCGGGCAGGAACTGCCCTACACTCTAATGTGTCTCTCCTATCAGACCAGCGAGCCTCAACCTCGACTGCACAGCGGAGTCACGGGGAAAGCACAGGTCTCCTGGCCAGGCTGCAGGGAGCCTCCCTCCCCTTTCTGCCCCGCAGAACCCCAGTGGAGGGCGCAGAAACAGGTACCTGGGCTCCGATAGAGGCCTTTGGACAGAGGAGGCGAGTGAGCGTCTATCAACCCCACGATCTTCATGTGTCCATACTGCTTGGCCAGCATCCGGGCTGTGGCTCCACTGTGGTCTCTCATGTCCACTCTGACTCCCTGTGAAAGTCCAGAACGGAACAAGCACTAGGAACCTGCCCTGTAGAGCACCCTCACTTCCCTGGATGAGGCCTCTAGACCCCAGCCAACGGGCGCACCGGCTTCTCACCACCCTGCAAAGGTCTTGCCCTGGGCCCTCAACAACCCCACATCTGTAGAAGAAAGAGGAGACGGCACCTTAAGGACAGGATGGAGGGCACTGGGGAAGGGTTCGCTGGCAGCAGCGTAGCCACCAGAGAGCCCCGGCAGCTCCCCAGCCTCATTCTTGGGCTTTCCGAGCCACGCAGGCAGGTGCTTAAGGGAGAGGCAGGCATGGGCCCCAGGTGGGAAAGGGCACATCCACATGGGCAAGGGCACACTGCAGGCACTGGAGACAGAGCCTGGCCTTCGCCCTTTGAATATGGATGGGCATGTCAGACTCACTCCACTTCTCTTCACACAGAAAAAACTGCAGACAACAGCTTCACTAGGGAAGGAGCTTTTCAAAGTCATAACCACAGCAGCATCATCCTTCTAAAGTAAAATCTGGGAATTTTTATCCCAAGTCCTAAAATGTAACTTCTCGTCTTTGCACAACTGAGTCCACTCCTGGGACTCTCTCCTAAGGAAATTACCCCAAACAGAGAAGTGTGTATGACACAGGGGTTTGGTACAACATACCTGCAGTAACAAAAACCCAGAGATAGTGTAAATGGGGAGGAGTCAGCTCTGTTACGGCCATAAATGCTGGTAGTCACAAATAATTGGCATAGCCAAGTTCTTGAAAAAACCGTAGTATATCTTTATAACATACAAGGTATAAGGTGTCCGTATGAAGAAGAGAAGACGACAGGGACACAGTGGGGACACAGCCATTTGAAGACAGGGGCAGGGACTGGAATGATACATCTACAAGCCAAGAAACACCAGGAACCACCAGAAGTTCAGAGAGAAAAGGAAGCATTCCTCCCCAAAGCCTTTGGAGGGCGTGTGGCCCTGCTGACACCCTGATCCTGGACTTCTGGCATCCATAACTGTGAGAAAATAAGTTTCTGTGTTTTAAGCCCCCAAGTTTATGGTAAATTGTTAACAGCAGCCCCAGGAAACAAATACACCCGTTAATGTGTGAATGGTTAAATGAATTAAGGCATATCAATATTATTTAAGTACTGGATCGGAAAGAATGAGGCAGGTTTCTCTGTACTGATATGAAAGTAAGTTCGTGATATTTTGCTAACATTCAAAAACGCACTGCAGAAGTCTATGTATCCCATTTATGTAGCAAGACCCTGCTTATGTAGAAATCTGGTCATAGTTATTAACACTCTGGGATGGAGAAGTGTAAGAAAACTACATTGGCTTTTTTTAATGCATATTCCTAAAACTTTCATTGACTTTCCTCTAAGTTTTATTGTTTGGCTTTTTAAAAAACCTATAGGTTATAATATTTTCATTTATATATCCATACGCACACACACATATTTGAAAGAAAGAGCACGAGCTCGAGCACACAAGTGGGGGAGGGGCGCAGAGAGAGGGAGACACAGAATCCGAAGCAGGCTCCATGCTGTCAGCACAGAGCCCAATGCAGGGCTCGAACCCACCAACTGTGAGATCACGATCAGAGCCAAAGGTGAAGGCCCAACTGACTGACCTGCCCACTCCCCCCATATATTTTTTAAAATCATGAAAATAGAGGGGTATCTAGGTGGCTCAGCCAGTTGAGTGTCTGACTCTTGACTCTCTCTCTCTCTCTGCCCCTCTCCTGCATGCTCTCTCTCTCTCTCTCTCAAAATAAATAAGTAAACTTAAGAAAAAATCATGAGACATGGGGCACCTGGGTGGCTCAGTCAGTTAAGCCTCCGACTCGGCTCAGATCAGATCTCACGTTCGTGAGTTCGAGCCCCGCGTCGGACTCTGTGCTGACCGCTAGCTCAGAGCCTGGAGCCTGCTTCCAGTTCTGTGTCTCCTTCTCTCTCTGCCCCTCCCCCTCTCATGCTCTGTCTCTGTCTGTATCAAAAATAAATAAAACATTAAAAAAACTTTTTTAATAAAAAAAAAATCATGAAAACATACACCTTATACAGGAATACCTCAGAGATATTGCAGGTGCTATTCCAGACTGGTGCAAGAAAGTATCGCCACAAACCAAGTCAAGGGAATTTTTTGGTTTCCCAGTGCATCTAAAAGTTATATTTACACTGTATGGTAGTCTATTGTGTATGCAACAGCATTATGTCTAAATAACAATGCAGGGGCGCCTAGGTGGCTCAGCTGGTTAAGAGTTGGACTCTTGAGGGGCACCTGGGTGGCTCCCTCGGTTGGGCGGCCGACTTCAGCTCAGGTCATCATCTTGTGATTCGTGAGTTTGAGCCCCACATTGGGCTCTCGACTGACAGCTTGGAGCCTGGATCCTGCTTCAGAGTCTGTGTCTCCTTCTCTCTGCCCTTCCCAGCTCACGCTATGTCTCTCTGTCTCTCAAAAATAAAATAAACATTAAAAAAAAAAAGTTAAAAAAAAAAAAGAGTTGGACTCCTGATTTTGGTTCTGGTCACAATCTCACAATTGTGAGATTGAGCCCCCAGTGGGGCTCTGGAGTGGGCATGGAGCCTAAGATTCTCTCTCTCCTGCTCCCTCTGCTCCTCCACCAGTGCTCTGTCTCTCTGAAAACAAAACAAAATGTATATAACTGAATTTAAAAATATTTTATTGGGAGGGGCGCTAGGGTGGCTCAGTCAGTTAAGCATCTGAGTTTGGCTCAGGTCATGATCTCACAGTTTGTGGGTTCGAGCCCTGCATCAGGCTCTGTGCTGACAGCTCAGCTGCTTCGGATTCTGTATCTCCCTCTCTCTCTGATCCTCCCCTGCTCACGCTGTCTCTCAAAAATAAGTAAAAAACATAGTTAAAAATTCATATTCATGAGCATGCTTACTTGAAAAGGACAAAAGACAAGTTTTCCATTTTAAAAGCTTCAATCAGGGGCGCCTGGGTGGCTCAGTTGGTTAGGCGTCCGACTGCAGTTCAGGTCATGATCTCTCGGTCTGTGAGTTCAAGCCCCGCGTTGGGCTCTTTGCTGACAGCTCGGAGCCTGGAGCCTGCTTCAGAGTCTGTGTCTCCCTCTCTCTCCGTGGCTCGCCTGCTCAGACTCTGTCTCTATCTCTCAAAAATGAATAAATGTTTTAAAAAAATAAAACAAAAAAGCTTCCACCAAGCAGCCAGGTGTCTGATGGAGAAACCACTGGGGCTCAGTGCTCTGGGAGACAAACCAGCAAACGTTAAACGTGCAAACACTTCTGACCCAGCAATTCCCGTCTAGGAATTTAGCCTCAGGAAATAATTAAGGACATACACTAACATTTAGGATGTCCCCCATCAGCATTCAGCATGGTCAAAACCATGAAGAACCTAAAATCAGCAATCAGTGAAGTAAGTGAGATCTATAAAGTGGAACACCAGTCTCCCATTTATATGACAGGTCCGAATGTATGTATCTATATGGACGGGGGTGCACAAGACATAATTAGAAGAAGGAAAAAAAAAAGCACACTACAAAATATTTGTGTAATGGTACCACTTTAACTTAAAATATTTATTTAAAAAAACAGGAGGGGGCACCTGGGCGGCTCAGTTGGTTAAGTGTCCAAACTTCAGCTAAAGTCATGATCTCACAGTTCATGAGTTTGAGCCCTGCAACGGCTCTATGCTAACAGGGCAGAGTCTGCTTGGAATTCTAGCTCTTTCAAAGATAAACTTACAGGGGCACCTGCGTGGCTCAGTCGGTTAGGCATCTGACTTCAGCTCAGGTCATGATCTCACAGTCTGTGGATTCGAGCCCCAGTCAGACTCTATGCTGCCAGTTCAGAGCCTGGAGCCTGCTTCAGAATCTGTGTCTCCCTTTCTCTCTGCTCCTCCCCCATTCATGCTCTCTCTCTCTCTCTCTCTCTCAAGAATAAAAAAAAAATTAAAAAAAAAAAAAGATAAACTTACAAAAAAAGTCAGGGTGCTCAATGAGTTAAAATATGTGATATCTGAGTGATGGGATTATGAATAATTTTGGAATTCTTTTGCCTCACTGAACTTTCTAATTCTTTTCTAGCAGGTATGTATCACTGTACAATAAACATTTATTTATGGACTCTTCTGCCCTATTTGAAAAGCCATAATCATGGGGCGCCTGGGAGGCTCAGTTGGTTAAGCGTCTGACTTCGGTTCAGGTCATGATCTCATGGTTCATAGGTTCGAGCCCCGCGTCAGGCTCTGTGCTGACAGCTCAGAGCCTGGAGCCTGCTTCCGATTTTCTGACTCCTTCTCTCTCTGACCCTCCCCTGTTCACGCTGTCTCTCTCTCTCTCTCTCTCTCAAAAATAAATAAAAACATTAAAAGAAAAGAAAAGAAAACCCATAATCAACTGATAGGCTTGGTTGAGCCGAGTATAAGAGGTGATTATCACACGTCCTCTGGTAGGACAAAACTGCATCTTACACGACCCTAAATGACTTTTACTTCCTATAATTTCCTACTTTCAAGAGCTCTGGTTAGAAATCAGCTATGAAACCTTCAGCCTTCAAAGATCATTTCTAGACGGGTCTGGAAGTGCAAACAGAATAAAGGGAGCCAAAAGGCACAAATTTCCAGCTATAAGAAATTTACGATGACTGCAGGGACAGTGCGACATGATGTATATGGAGGCTGTGGCGAGTCGATCCTGAGTTCCCCTCACAAGCCAACAGTGTGTCTACACCGCACACCTGACACTTATCAGGGGTGTGTGAGTTCTACCCAATAAACCTGGTGGAGGGGAAGAGGGAGAATTTCTAGTTTCACTTTGACAGAAAGAACCCAAACATTTCAACCAAAACAAACAAAACCATCTTTACTCTAGGGTTTCAACTGTCATCTGTTTTTAAGCCTGGAAGACTTCAACCTCAGATTATAGTAAAAGGAAAAAAGCAGAAACGCTATTCCTTAGTGAGTAAATGCGGAAGGAAACAGAACCGAGAACAAGGTCCCTGAGGTAAGGGAAGAAAATACTAAAATTTATTTGTCCTTTACGTTTTTGGGGGTTTCTTCCTACTTTATAATGTATGTATGACTAGAGAAGTAAGATCAAAACTCGCTCTGACTAGAAAACGCGATCAAAGCTCTGTCGTGCGTCGTCTAAGAGGATGGCCCGCACGCTTGTCCTCTGGAAGCCAGCAGCAGCTCAGCTCTCCCTTAAAAGGTCTCATCCTGCCCAGAGCCTACTGCCTCGATGCAGCTGTGAGTCTGGCCCTCCCAGGGGGAAGGGGAAAGGGGTGCAAGGGAGGCGGCTACAGCCCTCTCCTGCCCTCACAGAGCATGGGGTGCCCGGCTGCACGGCTCCCTGAGACCTCATCATGACCAGCGGGAGGAAGTCCGCGGGGAGGGAGGCACAGGGGAGCACCTGTGCAGGGCCAGCTGCGCGGCCTCCCCAGCAGAGGAACAGTCTGGCCCGTCAGCTCCACCCTCCCAGCTGTGCCCGCCCTGCCCCCACCGCAGCCAGAGAGCAAGATGGCAAACTGACCAGCACCTTCTATTCCTGATTATGCTCTAAAGGGAGAACTCATAGTTCATTTCCTGAGTTTGATCGTAGTATGTGATTATGAAAGACAAAACTATTTCTAATACATGCTAAAGGACTGAGGGGGAAAAGGGCATTATGTCCTCAACTTACTTTCAAATGGTTCTAAAAAGACAATACGTATATAAAGAAAGACTGATAAAGAAAATTAGATGAAATGTTAATATTGGGGAATCTAATGAAGGTATGCAAATTCTTAGTATTATTTTGACATTTAAGTCCGAAATTATTTCAAAATTTAAAAACTTTTTAAAATTTCCAAAAGAAATCCAATCCAGTTTGTTGCCCCTCAGTACAAGTTGCCCACGACACATAATCTCACACCCAGCTGGGGAATAAAGGGACCAAATGGGGGGATGATCTGCATGGTAGATAAATTATCTACAGTCTCTGATTTTCCAACACGTTTCCCACCTGAAAAACCTGAATGTCTCATGACTTGCAGTTCTACCTATTTAAAATCAAACTCCACACCCGGAAGCAGAGGTTATGCTTCTTACAGGTTTGAGCTCATATTCCTCTATTCTTGACCCTAGGCTCGGTCCTAAGACTGCCTAGTCCACATAAGTGGAATTACCTTCAAAGAGTAATTATTTGCAGAAAAGAAAGCCCAAATGGCTGATAAACATACGAAACGATGCTCAACCTCACCAGAAATCAGAGAAAGGCAAAAAGCAATAGGAGCCGGTTCATCTGATAGCAGGTGCCAAGTGCTACTGGGGGTGTGGGCAACGGGAGCTACAACGACCAGATGTCAATCAGGAAAGTCAGTCAATACTGCCTGGTGAAGAGTCCGCCACCTGAGAAGACAGGTCAAAAATGAGAACCACAGCCCTGTCAGGACTAGCAAAGTGGAGACAACTTAAATGTCCACTAAGAAAGGATAAACATACTCATACGTTCAATACACACAGAGCTGTCAAAGTGAATGAACGAGACCTCCAGGTACCAGAGGACCTCCGCTGAGTGACACTTAACAGGCTGCCATGTTACTTACATGTATCTTTAAAATATATAAAACCACCTGTGCATTCCTTAAGGTCACAAAGTGGGTGATGAAAATATAAACTCAGGGACAGGAAAGGTACAGACCAACATCTGGATAGAGGTCACCTTGGGATCGTGTGGGTTGGATTAGATTTATCTTCTGTATTTCCTGTATGTTCAAAGTACTTCAAGGGGCTCCTGAGTGGCTCAGTCGGTTAAGCACACGACTCTTGATTTCAGCTCAGGTCGTGATCGAACAACTGTGGGATCTGTGCTGAGCACAGAGCCTGCTTAGGATTCTCTGTCCCCCCTCTCTCTCTGCCCCTCCCCCACTTGTGCTCTCTCTCTCTCTCTCTCTCTCAAAATAAACATTAAAAAAAAAAAAGGGGTGCCTGGGTGGCCCAGTCAGTTAAGTGTCCAACTTCAGCTCAGGTCATGATCTCATGGTGTGGGTTCAAGCCCTGCATTGGGCTCTGTGCTGACAGCTCAGAGCCTAGAGCCTGCTTCAGATTCTGTGTCTCCCTCCCTCTCTCTCTCTGCCCCTCTCCTGCTCACACCCTGCACTCTGTCTCTCAAAATAGAATAAAGATATAAAAAAAATTTTTTTAATAAAAAATTTAAAAAAAAGAAAGAAAGAAAAGAAGGGCGCCTGGGTGCCTCAGTTGGTTAAGTGTCCAATTTCAGCTCAGGTCATGATCTCACGGTTGGTGGATTCAACCCCCATGCCTGGCTCTGTGCTGACCATGCGAAGCCTGGAACCTGCTTCAGATCCTGTGTCTCCCTCTCTCTCTGCCCCTTCCCCACTCACACAGTGTCTCTCTCACTTTCAAAAATAATCAAAATTTAAGGTTCATAACTCTTGCTGCTGCGGAGACAGTGTAAGTGGGTACAGTTTGTTCTTCCGATAGCAAGTGGGCAACACCTATGTTAAGACTGTACTTACGCTCCACGCGAAATTCTACCTTCGGTACCCAACTGGACAGATGTGGTCACACACATGTGCAGAGATGCACGTGCAGCAAGTCTCCACTGCACTGTGTGTGACAGCAAACTACTGGCAATGACCTAATTCCATCCACAGACCACTGTTAAATCTCTGATCCATCCCTACAAGGGCATGCTGTGCCGCCATGAAAGAGAGAGAGAGAAGAGAGCTTAACATACACTAATACAGAACAATCTCTCAGACAGTTACAAAAAGAAAAAAAGCCAGCTGACAAGCAGGTGCGGGGAGAGAACGGGAGACTGAGGCAGAGGGGGAGCCAGGCTCCCTGTACCCTCGTCTCATGTAATGTACTGTCCCCAAATTCTTTTTCCTTTCCTTTTTTTTTTTAAGCTTTGACGGCTTCCTTTTAATTTTTTTCCTGTTTTTTATTTATTTTTGAGAGGCAGAAAGAGACACCATGAGCAAGGGAGGGTCAGAGAGAGGGAGACACAGAATCTGAAGCAGGCGCCAGGCTCTGAGCTGTCAGCACAGAGCCCGACACGGGGCTCGAACCCACGAACCGTGAGATCATGTCCTGAGCCAAAGTCAGACGCGTAACTGACTGAGCCACCCAGGCACCGCCCCCCCAAAATTCTTTTTCAAAGAAAAACAGCATATTTACATTTAATTATGTTCAAGTTGCTACCAATGAGTAAGTAAAACACAAACTATCCAATAAACTGGGCCCCCAAAATAGAGAAAACTCATAAAAGAAACACAAATGGCCAATAAACACATCTTTAAATGTTCAACCTCAGGTCCTGGCTGGCCTTCAGCACCCCAGCATCGTGGGCTACCACACCGCGTGGATAGAGCATGTTCATGTGGCCCCGATACCAGATAGAATTTCTATTCAGTTGCCATCTCTGGAAGTGATCTCCGACCAGGACGACAGAAATCAGTCTGTTAACAATGACGAAAGTAACAGCTCATCCATTATCTTCGCTGAGTTTACCTCAGAGAAAGAAAAGTCCTTAGGAGAAAATGGCATTGAAAATCAGAATAACGGATCGGTGAATTACACCACCAGTGTTGTTACAAGAGCCGCCGGTGAATTGGATTCATCCGGTTTGCTCCAGGGAAATGGTTTGGCTGATTCACCTTCCTCATCGATTGTGGAACATCAGCTGCCGCTTAGGCATCATTCCGACTTAGAAGAGAATTTTACATCCATGGAGGAATCCTTTGAAAACTTAAGTTTGTCGGGACAGACAGAGGTGCAGTACCATCTGATGCTGCACATCCAGATGCAGCTGTGCGAGCGCTCACTGTGGGACTGGATAGTGGAGAGAAACAAGCGGGGCCGGGAGTGCGTGGACGAGTCTGCCTGTCCTTATGTTATGGCCAGTGTTGCAACAAAAATATTTCAAGAATTGGTGGAAGGTGTATTTTACATACACAACATGGGAATCGTACACCGAGATCTGAAGCCCAGAAATATTTTTCTTCATGGCCCTGATCAGCAAGTAAAAATAGGTGACTTTGGTCTGGCCTGCACAGACATCATACAGAAGAACACAGACTGGATCGATAGAGGTGGGAAGAGAATGCCCACGCACACTTCCAGAGTGGGTACCTGTCTGTATGCGTCCCCTGAGCAGTTGGAAGGATCCGAGTATGATGTCAAGTCAGATATGTATAGCTTGGGTGTGATCCTGCTGGAGCTCTTTCAGCCGTTTGGAACAGAAATGGAGCGAGTGCAAGTCCTCACAGGTTTAAGAACCGGCCAGATACCCGAATCCCTCAGGAAGCGGTGCCCTGTACAAGCGAAGTACACCCAGCACTTAACTAGGAAGAACCCATCGCAGAGACCGTCTGCTGTTCAGCTGCTGCAGAGTGAGCTTTTCCAAAATTCTGGAAACGTTAACCTCACTCTACAGATGAAAATAGTAGAGCAAGAAAAAGAAATTGAAGAACTGAAGAAGCAGCTGAGTCTCCTTTCTCGGGACAAAGGGTCTAAGGACAATATGAAGGACGGGAGTGTGCCTGTCTCGCCTTAATTAGGCTCTGTAAATGTGAACTTGGACTTCTAATTCCTTAACTGGTCAACTGGAATGTAAAATTTTCAGTCTTTATTAGGGTAAGGATGGTATACGTGTATTTAGCGAACCTCTACAAGACTTATTAAAGGTGTAAAAGTTCCTCCAGACTGCTTTTCTTTAAGGCATTCTTCCATGAGCCAGCATTTGAACTGAAGCCTGCTCTGAACTAAACCTATTCTTTCCCTTCTCCTTTCCTAGGAGTTCCTAATTTTTAATATCACGGTCTCTCCAGTCTCTGAAAGCAGAGATTTAGACACCACACTCAATTCTCTCTCCTTTGAGCTCTGCCATGAAGATCTCTTCTGGAACGTTCTGCACAGATCTAAGTATGTGCCTCCCCTGTCACTGCCCACGCTTAGGCCTGCACGCTCGCCTGACAGTTCCAGGTGTGACCGCTGCTGTCTTCCTTCCCCTTCCATGCCATTGCTGCCACTTAATCACCAGGAAGACGTCTGAGCAGCTCACTCCCTGGCTCAGAGGCTCTTGCTGGCTCTCTGCTGCCTCTAAGATACAACTTCAGCCTCTCAGCACAGTGTGCAGCGTCCAGCCCTCCCGTTCTTGTCACCTTCAGCTGGACATCGTTCCAAAATCCTGCCCTTTCTGAGCTTTGTCCCTCTTGCCCCTGAACGATCTCACGGGGGCTCAGGGATGTGTGTTCCTGTTTCCATCCCCGCAGGGCTCTCCTTCACCCAACACCCAGCTCCCCACCAACCTACATTCCCCAAAGGCAGCCCTGAGAGATTTCGTTCATCGTTGCATCTCAGAAATGTGTGCCACGTAGCCAGCCACCATCCTGGTGTATTACATGTGATGTTGAATTTTAAATAAAACGAAACCCACAAATCATAAAAAAAAAAATAAATAAATAAATAAATGTTCAACCTCACTAAAAAGTACACCCAAATGAGATGCCACGTTTCTCCCACCACATTGGAAAAAACTTAAAACGAGTAACTTCCAGAGCTGGTGGAGACGCGAGGAAGTGCGCACCTGCGCATATTACTGGTGGGGAGGCAACCCAGATGGTGCTTTCGGCGGGCATTTGGGAGGACTTCTATTTCTCCTGCTGGACTTTTCTAACAACTTTATTAAGATACCATGCAATCCACCCACTTACGGCGTATAATTCAGAGGCATGCAGCCATTGCCACAATTTCAGAACATTTTCCGCACCCTGAAAAGTGATCCTGTACCCCTCAACCAGCACCCTCTCCACAGGATTCCCGTCTCTCATCACCCCTTCCCACTCCTGCTGCTGGCCCTAGGCCACCATTAATCCACTTTCTTTTTCTACAGACTGGCTTGTTCAGGACACTTCAAATATAAACAATCATACACTATGTGGTCCTTCGTGTCTGGCTCCTGTCACTAAGCTTAATATTTTCAAGGAGCATCATGTTGTAAGAGGTGTAGAACTTCACTCCTTTTTCTGGCCGAGAAACATTCCGTTGTGTGGAAAGACCACATTTTATTTATCCATTCATCAGCTGGTGGACATGCGGATTTCCATCTTTTGGTTGCTCCGAATTAACACCGCTAGGGGCATTATGTTTAAGTGTTTGCGTGGACCTGTTTTCAATTCTCTGGGGTAGATTCCTAGAAGAGTGGCTTTATGTTTAACTGTTTGAGAAACTGCCAGACTGTTTTCCAAACAGGCTCTACCATTTTACATTCCTGTCAGCGGCGTGTGAGGCTTCCAACTGTCCACATCCTCACCCACCCTGATTACTGTCTTTTTATGTTACAGACATCCCAGTAGTTTTCATTTACAATTTGATGTGTGAGCTGGGGCGCATGGGTGGCTCAGTAGGTTGAGCTTCTGCCTTGGCTCAGATCATTATCTCATGGTTCGTGAGTTCAAGTCCCACATGAGGCTTGCTGCTGTCCGTGCAGAGCCTGATTCAGACCCTTTGTCCCCATCTTTCTCTACCCCTCCCCCGCTCGCACTCTCTCAAAAAACATTAAAAAAATATTAACATGTGAGCACCAGCAATCCCTCCTACAGAAATACTTGCGTGCCCACCGACGTTCCCTGTACAGAGTTGGTCTCTGGAGCACTGTTCATAACTGTAAAACGTAAGGAACCTAAACCTCAGCTACTACAGAACTGATTATTACACCCATGCATTCTGTAGAAAGAAAAAAAATGCTGCATATTAAGTGATCTTCTAAAAGCTGCAGAGTCAATCCACAGTAGACTCCCACGCCGCTCAAAACGCAACGCACTGGGTTTGTACTTGTCTACAGGTACGCCTTCCGAAGCAGAGGAGTCCAGGGCTGTCTCACACCCAGTGGGCGTGTTGGGGAGAAGCAGGGGGTAGTTGAAAAGGGAGGAAGATCTTAGCGTTCTTACTCTAATATTTTTAAGTAACGGGATAAGTTATTTACTTTTTAAAATATCTTTTCCACAGTTTTGAAATAATGGCATTTTCCAATTTATTACAGGAATAGGTGTCTGTTTTTACTCACCACTGTACCCGAGTGCCACACAATACTTGGCATCAACAGATACAATGAAAATGTGCTCAATAAATAGAAAGCTGCTTTTTCTGTGCAGCAGAAAATCCTGTTTAGCTCGTACTTCAAGGACAGGATTCCTTACCTGCTGTGACTCAAGTGTAAGCTAATAAACAGGGTCACTTACATGATTGAGAAAATACTGCACAATTATCTCGTGGCCAGCGGCGGCTGCTTCCATC
This sequence comes from Helogale parvula, assembly GCA_004023845.1. NCBI lineage: Eukaryota > Metazoa > Chordata > Mammalia > Carnivora > Herpestidae > Helogale > Helogale parvula. The sequence goes on from PJEM01013344.1 coordinate 40,029, forward strand.
AAAGGAGTGAATCCATATATCGGTTCCCTACAAGACAGAGGCCACGGTCAGACAACGAGCGGAAAGAAGCGCGCCACGCAGGAGATTCCCGGCTGCAGACAAAACCACGTGGGGGCAGGTCACCCCCCAAGCGCACGGGTCTCCCTTTCACCAGAACCAACAGGGAGACCTGAGAAAAGTTCACGTCGATACATCAGCCTCATAGATTCTTCTGGTTCTACCCCCCAGCGCTAGTCTTTTTTCCTAAAGACAGTGTCTCCCAATCAACACTTCTCTTTTTTTTTTTTTTTTTTTGAGAGAGACAGAGAGAGAAAAAGAGAAGGGCACTTGGGTGGCTCAGTCAGTTAAGCATCCGACTCTTGGTTTCAGCTCAGGTCATGATTTCATGGTTTTGTGAGGTCAAGTCCCGTGTTGGGCTTTATGCTGGCAGCACAGAGCCTGCTTGGGATTTTCTGTCTCCCTGTCTCAAAATAAATAAATAAACTTAAAAAAAAAAAAAAAGAGGGTGACAGAGAGCAGGGGAGGGGCAGAGAGACAGGGAGAGAGAGACTCCTAAGCAAGCTCCAGGCCACCAAGCACAGAGCCCAACATGGGTCTCAGTCCACGACTGTGAGACCATGACCTGAGCCAACACCAAGAGCTGGACGCCTAACTGAACGAGCCACCCAGGTGCCCCCGATAATCTCTCCTAAGCTGCTCCACCTGCCATCTCTCAAATTTCCATTTTAATTACAAGCAAAAAGCAACTGTTGCCCTTCACTGCGCACAGAAAGCCGGCGTCTCCCTTCCACCTATCCAAGTCCCACGTCTTGAGTTCAACGCCTTCCAGGAATCCTCCCAAAACCTCCAGGACTAATCATCTACCTTGTCCTGACTTTGCCTAGTATCTGATGCTTATTTTTGTGTTTGCTTACAATTTGCTCAGCACTGCCTACAGATGCCTTCTGTCCCTCACTTCCCTTCACACTGGTCTTCATCCATTGTAAGATACACCATTTTTGCATTTCAACACCTCTGAAGCCAGAATGCATCGTAAAATCAACAGGCAAGTGGCATACGAAGCAGTGGTGGGTGTATGTGGTAAGAGCTGGCTTCAGCCAGGTGGGTGCGGGGCTGGGACTTGCTGCGCTGAAAGGGGATCATCATTGCAACATGCTTTAGGCGACAACACCCCTTCCAACTTATAAAACTCACAACCGCTTTCAAGGCATTGCCTCACCCGACACAGACCAAAAGGAAAAAGGAATTAGCATGTAATGCGTGTCAACTGAGTGCCATTCACGATGCCAGACCCCGATGTATGGCAGAACATGTAATTCTTCTGACAACTCCACGACAGTTTTGTCATCTCCAGTTTTCAGGCTCAGGGTAGGTGGCCCAGTTAAGCGACTGACTTCAGCTCAGGTCAAGATCTCATGGTTCGCAAGTTCAGGCCCACTTCAGGCTCCCTGCTATCAGCACAGAGCCCGTTTCAGATCCTATGTCCACTCTGCCCCTTACCTGCTTGTGCTCTTTCTCTCAAAT
>PJEM01013345.1:0-22548 GCA_004023845.1 Helogale parvula
CCCCCCATCAGCCCTTGGTTTGTTTTCAGTATTTAAGAGTCTCTTACGGTTTGCCTCCCTCCCTCTCCACAACTGTTTTTTCCCCTCCCCTCCCCCACACTCTTCTGTTAAGTTTCTCTTTATCCACATATGAGTGCAAACATATGGTATCTGTCCTTCTCCGCCTGACTTATTTCACTTGGCATGACAGCCTCGAGGTCCACCCAAGTTGCTACAAATGGCCAGATTTCATTCTTTCTCACTGCCATGTAGTACTCCATTGTATGGACAAACCACACTTCTTGATCCATTCATCAGTTGAGGCTCTTTCAAGTGCTTAATGTTTGATGTCATTAACAGTTTCTACAGCGTGGAAAGATTTTGATACTAAACTGTGCACTGTACATAATTCTAATGCATCATATTGAACACCAGTACTTCTATAATGGTAGTTGTTTGTGCGTTCAGACTTTTAAGCATTAAACATAAAATAACTTCTAAAAAAAAGTTAAAAACACTGCGAACTGCAAGCCAGACCAAATACCAAGCTAACAAGCACTCCCGCCACTCACACGCTTTTTGAATTAAAATAATATAAAATCTACACTCCTGCTTTCCCCTGAATATAGCACTGGAGCCTTGGCAGATCTGATCGCTGTTAAAATACCAGCCAAGGAGGAAGGACGCCGATGACCTTCCATCCTTTCTATCTGTCAAAGTGAAGGAAACAAACACAGTGCTTTTAATCAATATTTATGTAACACTTACCCAAAGCTGTACTTGCTGAAGTAAAATATAACCCTTCTCTCTTTAAACACCTTTTACTTGTTATTCAAATAGGAAGTTATTCTTCCAGAATTAGCTATGTCTGTCAACCCGGCATTCCTGAGTGCCACATATAAACTCTTACCATATCCCACCTTCTCCATAACTTTCTCTTTAGCCTAGCTTTTATTTATTTTTGACAACTCCCTGGGGTTGCCTGACAGGAGAAATCTTTAGGACTGGGGTAATATGGTTTTTACATTCAGGGCTACATTATTTTTTTTTATTAGTGTTTTCAACTCAGAATAAGACAGTGGGACAAGCCCACGCCAAATGCAGTCCGTTTTTTATTAATGGTTCCACAGACCAACATTTATTTTAAGCCTTAATGTTCCAACTTTCTTGTCTCCTTCATTGGTTTAAGAGGTGCCGGTGTGTTCTCAAATGTGTTTTTGTTGGATGGGCACAGGGTATAGCACTTTGGCTGGAAAGCACGGGTTAAGTAGATGAAAACTCACTGGATTCTACCTGCGCAAAATTCCATTGTGTGCTTACGAGTGCCATAAATTGATCTGGACGAAAAGGTCTCCTTTGCACCACTGATCATGGTTTGTAATCCCTTATCAATGGGTGGGTCTTCCAGCTTTAGGCCATGGCTAAAAACACCCAGATTATTTCCTTCTACATTCTGCCCCGTATCGAACCCAGTTCTCCGGCTCTTTCCCCTACGGGATGGCCTCCTTGCCATATTCTTACCCTATCACTGGAGTGACATGAAATTAGGCAGCTTTGTGACTTCCCAACAGAATTCTACCCCTACAATCGGGCAGGTCAGAGATTTTCCTTACTTTCCTGAGACAACATTGCACAGAGGGCCACAGACTACGTTTGACCAATCTGGCCTCGTACGGCCTCGGGGCTGCCCACTTGCTGCATTCTATCTAGGGTCCGTCTAGTTTAAGTGGAAGCCAGGGAGTTAGAAACTGAGCTCTGAAAAGACAGAGCAAATGGACTGGTGGAAGTCTTAACCCTGCTTTTTCCTTTTCTTTTTTTCAAATGTTTGTTTGTTTATTTATTTACAGTGTGAGGGAGGGAGAGGCAGAGAGAGAGACAGGCTCTGCCTCATCAGCACAGAGCCTGATGCAGGGCTGAAACTCACGACCTGTGAGATCATGACTTGAGCCAAAATCCAGAGTCACTTAACCAACTGAGCCACCCAGGCACCTCCCTGTTTTTTCCTTTTTTAAAATTTTGCCAATGACTCTTTGTCTGCCTTGCAGACACAACTATTGCTAGGTTCTCTCTCTCTTTTTTTTATTGTTTTTTAATTTTTTTAATGTTTATTTTTGGTAGAGTGAGACACACACACACACACACACACACACACACACACACACACACAGAGTGTGAGCGGAGGAGGGGCAGAGAAAGACGAAGACACAGAATCTAAAGCAGGCTCCAGGCTCCAATTGAGCCACCCAGGGACACCTACAATCTCTTAAGAATGGGCCTATGTGGTCCAGGCTCTAACTAGCAGGCTCACTGTGATATTTTCCAGATCTATCTTTAAAATGTATATTATTTATTACACCCTGCCTTGATCCAGAAAGGGCTTAAGGCAGCTAACTGAAATATAAAATCATGAAAATCTGATTCAACTTCTTATTTGGCTAAAGACATTCTGCTGTAAATGGGAAAAAATTTTGAAATCCTCTTTTTCATTATAAGGTGATTACCTTATTTTACAACAAACAGACGTTTCTCGTAAGTGAATACAGTGAAGTATCTGTCCAAAAATTTCCTTTGACCTTGTAACTTACAGCTAATATATAGTGTTTTCGTTCCTTCCTAACCAGGAAATTTGACGTCATCATATAAATTATGCAGAAGAAATGTCTTGTACAGGCAGAGACAGTCAGAGATTTGAATCCACTCTGACGGAACGCCCCTGCCCGGGCGTGGAGGGTCCCGTGCTCCGGTCACTCCCAGGATGCCCTCCCTCCATTTATGGTAACATTTTATTTCCTCCGTCATTGAGGCACAGCTCTTTCTAGTTTTTTCCTTCTGTTGGCCACTTGAAACCCCGTGTTTCTGTGATTTATTAAAAGATTCAAATGTCCCTTTTTTATTTCAAGTTTATAAATGAACTCTTGGCTGTGTCTATACAACAGAACTGACTTTCCATATTCTCTGGCCAGGTCAGGTTTTGGTGGGATCCTGGGGCAGTTTATGGCCATGAGGTCAGTTCCTCTCGACTGGTCATTGCTATTTCCTGAAGTGCCTGGTCCCTTCCTGTGTCCCCCCTCCCCCCAACAGGCCTCAGCAGTGGGCAGATTCTGGAGGAAGGAGGGGAAACACCTCCATCTGCGTGGAAACTCAGTGCAGCCACTTCCACTGCCTTCCTTGTGTGCGGGTCTAAGCGGGGACAGCTAACCCGCCAGGTCATCTGGGCTACATGCCCCCGGTTAGCGGTTCCGTGTTGCACAGGATGTACTACTGCTCACCGGTGTGTGTGTGTGTGTGTGTGTGTGTGTGTGTGTGTGTGTACAAACTCTGAGGTTGGGGCTTTTACTTTTGTTTTTATTTATTTGGGTTTGTTTGGAAAAAGACTTCACAGTAAATTATGCAACAAAGTAGAGAGAGAGTAAAGTCAGGGAGGGGTACCTTCTTTTGAAGTCACTCCCAGGGCTCCTGGGGGGCTCAGTCCATTAAGCATCCGACTCTAGATTTCGGCTCAGGTCATGATTTCGTGGTTTGTGAGTTTGATCCCCGCATCTGTCAGTGCAGAGCCTGCTTGGGATTCTGTCTTCCTCTCTCTCTCCCCCATCTCAAAATAAATTTAAAAACTCTGAATGAAAAAATTCACTCTCCGTGTTTTGAGCTTTGTGGGGCCGGGCACTGTTGTAAGTGACTTTCACACACAGGATTCACACACAGGATCTCCCTGTGGAGGGGACACCATCACCCCCATTTTCCAGAGGAGGAAGCCAAGACTCAGCGAAGACAGGATGCTCCAAGGATGTGCCTGGGATTTGTTCGAGTCATGTATGGTGAACACACACAAACACAGAAGGCACTGTCAGGAAGGAAGGAGGCACAGAAGGCCAGCAGGGCCACAGGGGGCGGCGCAGGGCCAGTCAGGAAGCAGAGGCAGGAGAGGGGAGAGCACGGATCCCAGCCTCTACTGGGGGTTTTGTGGGAAGGGAAGGCAAGGAAGAATAAACAGTTCAGGATTAGAGAGTTTAAATAATTCTGGCAGGCTCTGGGCTATAGAACTGTCCCTTGGTGTGTGGTACCTGGCCATGCGGTGACATAGGGCAGAGGGAGGATTGGCGTAGCATCTGAGAGCCAAACATCGGATGTGCTTGAGGTGTGGGCTCCAGATTGGTTCCTTTGTAATCAAAGACATGCTTGCAGGGGCGTCATTTGCTGCCTCTGGGAATGAGCTACCCCTTGAAGGGGCAGTTTCTCCAGGTTCAAGGCCCCAAATGCCGGACCGTCAGAATACAGAAAAAGGGAAGACGTAGTCACTACACAGGTGTGTGCAGGTAGTCAGGGCCAAAGCCAAGGTTCAGACCAGGCTGCCCAGCCTCAGTCCTCCGTAGGGTTCAACACTGTAAAATGTTTCTTTCCCCACTACCTGCAGCTAACGGGAGCACAGGGGCTGCTTAAGGTGCATGTCCTACTCTTGGGAGGTAATTTTTGTTAGTAAAAGACAGACAGAAGCTCACATACAAGGTTAGGATAACCCTCCCCCGGGAGTCAACAAACCTTGGTCAGGTGGTATTGTCAATGTCTCCGGGACATTTACATTTGCAAGGAAGCTTGTGATTCATCTTTTCTTTAAAAAAATTTTTTTTATTGAGATATAAATGACATATAACATTTCGTCAGCTCCCGATGTGCAAGATGATGATTTTCGCTATTTGTATATGATGCTAAATGATCATTGCAAGTCTAGCCAAAATCCATCACCATACATAATTACAAATTTTTTTCTTGTGATGAGAGCTTTTGAGATTTATTCTTCTAGCAACTTTCAAATATGCAATACAGTATTATTAGCTGTAGTCATTATGCTATACCTTACATCCTATAACTTGTTTATGTTATAACTGGAAATTTGTGTCTTTTGACACTCATTCTGCCCACTTTTCACCCACATCTCTGGCAACTACCAGTCTGTTCTCTGTCTCTATGAGCTTGGTAGGGTCTTCTGTTTTGTTTTATTCCTTAGATTCCCCATGCAAGCAAGACCGTAAGGTATTTGTCTTTCTCCGTCTGACTTATTTCACTTAGCATAGTACACTCTGGCTCCATCCACGTTGTTGCAAATGGCAACATTTCATTTATTTTTGATGGCTGAGCAATATTCCATTGTGTGTATACCACATCTTTTCTATCCATCCATTCATCCATGGACACTTAGGTTGCCTCTGTATCGTGGCCATTGCAAATAAGTCTACAATTAACATGAGGGTGCCTAACTGTTTTGAGTTAGTGTTTTTATTTTCTTTGGATGAATGCTCAGAAGTTGAATCACTGGTAGTTCTGTTTTAGACTTTTTTTAGGAACCTCCATACTGTTTTCCACTGTGACTACATAATTCGTCTTTTCCATAAATTAACAATTCACTTCGGCTTTCCTTCCTCAGACACCTTGCATCTTTGGGCTGGGGAGAATCAAGTGTACTAAGAAGGACACATCTATTTCGGCAATGTCTCTGTACACACCTGTGAGATTTCTGAGGCTGTCAGAGCTCGAGGTCTCGAGAGGCAGGGAGAGCCATCAGCCTCCATGTCCTCTGTGCCATCAGCCTCCACCTGCACACTGTCCCGCACAACCAACACTGGGTGCGTGGAAATTTGTACAGCCAGCGAGAAGCAGGGGAGATGTGTATGGAGAGAAACACGTGAGCGTGGTAGATCTAGATTAGTCCAGCCCAGGAGGAACCACATGCACACCACAGAAATCATTTTAAAAAGCCACCTTAAAAAGATAAAAAGAAACAGGTGAAATTGATTTTAGAAGCCTAGTCTATATAACATCCAAAATATTATCATTTCAACACATAATCGTTATAAAAGTTATTTATGAGACATTTTACCGAACCCTTTTTCTGACAAAGTCCTTGAAATTCGTATGTGTTTTATAGCTACAGCACGTCTCAGTTTACACCAGCCACATTGTACATGGTCAGATTTCGCGTTTCATGTGGCTGGCGCTTCCCATCCTGGACGGCACAGATGTAGATCAGTAAAACCCAGGCCATTTGTTCTCTTGGTGGGAAAGGGAAGGATCATGGTCCATCTGGACATAAAGGACTTCGGGAAGACAGTGGGCTGATAGGAGCCCTGGAACAGGATTTATGCATAAGGTCACATGAATCCGAAAGCAACTTGCTCTCCATGGTTTTGACCCCAGTATCAACTGGAAAAATTAGGCAGGATGACCTCCTCATCATAACAGGAGGCCTCCAAGGCATCACTCATAGCCAACTGTGGGCATCTCTTTGGATAAAAGGCTCCCTTTTATTTTTCAGAATGGAAATATCTCTGTTTTTTGTTTTAAGGAAGGATGCATTCAGTATACAATGTCCAAAATCATAAAAAGAAGAGCCCCTGTAATTCTTCTCTCCACTCTGTAAGAATCGCTATAGATGGTTGTGCATAATTAGAATAAAAAGAATTCATGTGACATATAACTTTGTGTGCCTGCCTTCACCTCTCAGATGTGTGTTTCCATGGCAACACCCTTCCCAAGCAGTTATCCTTATTTTTCAGGTTTGTAGCGTGTTCCGTCAATGAACGGACCCTAGCTGGACAACTCCCCTGTGACGGGCATGCAGGCTGTTTTCAGTGTTGTGATCTAGAAACACCGCTGCCATGAGCATTTCCCAAATCTCCATACATCTCCATGTTTCTCAAAGTATTTCATCAGGACAAATTTATACACAGGTTTTAAAACGTCGGTGTCACCATGCATGTTATGCTGGGCTACACATACTGACGGTAAAAAGTCCACATCACAGGGGCGCCTGGCTGACTCAGTCGGTGAAGCATCCAACTTCGGCTCAGGTCATGATCTTGCCTTTCATGAGACCCCTGTGTCGGGGTCTGTGCTGACAGCTCAGAGCCTTGAGCCTGCTTCAAATTCTGTGTCTCCCTCTCTCTCTCTCCCCTCTCCCGCTCACATTCTGTCTCTCAAAAATGAATAAATATTAAAAAAAATTTTTTTAATCCATATCACAGTAACAATACCACCTGCATTCTTGGTGTCTCTCTGTGACCATCATTGGGGCACCCCCCCACCACCAAGCCTCATTGAAGTGCCCCCTAGACTCTATACCTGGGGAGCATGACATGGACTTTTAGGCCACCCTGAAGCACCTCCGCTTTCTTCTCACCTTCCCTATGCCCATCTTATGAGATGGCAACAGCCCAGGTCCCATGCTGAGGACCCAGCTCCTGTCTCGAGTACTGCAAGCCCCGGAGCTGATGGAGGAACAGCAGAGTCATTCCCCAGGTCTGCCACATACGGTCCGAGCTCAGCACTTCTCTGGATCCTGCTGTCCCTGTTCCTATACCACAGCATAGGCAAGGCTGGGAGATTCCAAAACCCTCACTCTAGGGCACTATTTATTATTCTAGGCTGGACTGAAAAGTCTTCTGGCTCTTATCTTTGGATGGGTTTGCTCCTAGGGGGCGTCTCAGGTCTCCAAACCATGAAACTCATGGCTCAGGTGCTCATAGGCTCTGGAAATGCCCAAACTCATCAAAACCCTATCTGTGGGCTTAGGTACTTGCTGTATCTCCACCCCAAGCTGTTGATTCTCAATATCTCGGGAGGTGACAGGGCCACTTGCAGATTTTGTGGGAAGACTATTATGGGTGTCCCCCCTGTGCAGGAGGCTGATGAGGTTGGGGAGACTGCAGGAGACAACTTGGAGTGGAGTTCATGTGCATTTAAGAATGTTGGAGTGGCGCCTGAGTGGCTCAGTCGGTTAAGCATCCGACTTCAGCTCAGGTCATGATCTCGCATTTGTGGGTTTGAACCCCACATTGGGCTCTGTGCTGACAGCTCAGAGCCTGGAGCCTTCTTCAGATTCTGTGTCTCCCTCTCTCTTTCTGCCCCTCCCCCATTCATGCTCTGTTTCTCTCTGTCTCAATAAAAAATAAACATAAAGTTAAAAAAAGAAAAGAATGTTGGAGTATCAGAGCTGGAGGGGACTAGGTGGGTGTATTAGTCAGTGTTGCTGCAGTAACAAGAATTCCTGAATGCAGGAAGCTGATGAAGTTGGGGAGACTGGAGGAGACAACTCAGGGTGGGGTTCATGTGCATTTAAGAATTTTGGAGGGGCACCTGGGTGGCTCAGTCTGTTAAGCATCCGGCTTTGGCTCAGGTCATGATCTTACAGTTTGTGGGTTTGAGCCCTGTGTCGGGCTCTGTGCTGACAGCTCAGAGCCTGGAGCCTGCTTCGGATTCTGTATCTCCCCCTCTCTCTGACCCTCCCCTGCTCGCACTCTCTCTCTCTGTCTCTCAAAAATAAATAAAATTAAAAAAACATTTAAAGAATGTTGGAGTGTCAGAGCTGGAGGGGATTAGAGTGGGTGTATTAGTCAGTGTTGCTTCTGTAATAAGCATCCCTGAGTTCCCAGGGGCTTCAACAGCAAAGTCATCTTCCTCAGTGTGTAATGAGACCCGCTGTGCTGCGGTGGCCCTGCTCCACCCATCTTTTCACTCCAGGATACCGGCTCAAGGAGCACACTGTCCTAGCCTGGAAGGCAGGGAAAAGAGCAGGAGAGCTGATGGAAGCTTCCCCATGGCTTCCTAGACAGAGCTTTTCCTCACACATGACTTACGTCCACGTACTCATGTTCCATTGGCCAAAGCAAACCCCACGGAGAAGCCCAAGGCAATGGGGCAGGGGCGTCTAATACCTTCACAGGGGAGGGGAGAGTGAACAACCGTGAACACCAACTCTAGCTACCACACACAGCACATCCCTAATCTGTGACACACCTGGAGAAACTGAGGCCTGGTGAGGGAAAGGGACTTGACCAAGGGCCACACACCAGAACCAGGATGAGCACCGGATCTCCTGGAATCCAACCAGGGCTCTTAACCCTTCCCCAGGGCTTCCCAAAATGTGTTCCAAGAGATGTGATCGAGGATCTGCGTTATAAGACACCTCAGAGCCTCTGATGCTGCCGTTGAGATTTATGGCTTTGCACATCGGGGAAGTGGGCTCCGGCCCTTCCCAACTTCTTTGACCACAAAACCCACAGAACCAGATGAGGAGCAGCCTGTGGCACTGGCCTTCCTGGGAACACACTTTGGGAAACGCAGCGGCACCACACCAGCTAATCACATCGACTCCAACTCACCATCGGGAATGTGAAACTTGAAGTTTTATGTTGCTATAAGGAATGTTTTAAAAAAACACAACCTTCATATAAATTCTTCACAGCTCAGAAATAGACACAGCTTTCATTTTTAGAAAGTTCACGTTACTTTGTGAGGCCATCATTAATTTTGATTATTTTTTCCACTTCCAATTCTTTTTCAGTTGCAGCCGAAAATGCTATAAATGCCATGAAACAGATACTCACAAAGCGTTGGGTGGATGAATCATGGCGATCTGGACCGTGCGCCTGCCTCTCTGCTGCGAGCCTTTTCCTCTTTTGTTTCTTTGACAAAGACAACAAACGCTACATATCGTGTCTCCACCATAAAAATATGTTTTAACACAGCAAAAACCTGTGCTCTGGTGTGATCACGGCAACACGTCGTGTTGTCCTCAAGGTGTCTCAAAGGGTCACGCGTGGCCTCTGCTTGGGGTCATGGAACTATCGGAAAAAGGCTACGAACATTAGATCATCTCAGATCATTAGGGTATTTTTTTTTCCATGACGGTTCTTTTGATCTGTAACATATGTGAAATTAAAATACACTTTATACAGTTTTTCCCCCAAACCCTTCAAAAAGTAAAATTCTATTCAAATGACTCAAAAGTGAAACTGTGAACGGACTCCAGTCACCCTTTACCAGAACTTTCGGACGTGCTGGGATAGATCATAAGCAGCGAGGAGGGGGTAGCACCTTCTCCCAGGCTCTCAGCCCGGCGGCCCCACAGATCACAAGCTCCTGGGTTTGAACGGGTTGAGTCCCCTTGGGAATGTCCCTCTGGGTCACTACACAGGTCCTGGGGAAAGACTCCTTCCTTGGGTCACCTTGGGTGGTACAAAACTGTCACTTCTACTTCCCTACAATTCCCATCTTCTGGAGAAGGGTGAAATGAGCCAAACCCCCCCGTTCCATGACCATCTGTTCAAATATTTCAAGACTGTCCCCTCTCCCAGTCTTTCTCTCAAACACTTGCAGCTCCTAGGCTGCTCCTGGCGTGGATGTTTCTGAGGCCCTTCAGCTGCTGGAGACAGAGATTGGCCTAAAGGAGACCCATGGATCCATAATACCAACACGGGCAGCTGCGGCCCGGGGGTGGGGACAAGTGGAGGGTAGGTGATGTCGGAGCCACATGTGGCTAGAGGCTCTTGTCTCCTTCATTGCATCGTGTGTCATCACAACTGTGTCCCCACATCACCAAGATGTGGACTTCCTTTAAAAAAATTTTTTTTAACATTTATTTATTTTTGAGAGAGTCAGAGCACGTGAGGGGGGAGGGGCAAAGAAAGAGACACAGAGAATCCCAAGCCAGGCTCCATGCTGTGAGTGCAGAGCCCAACGCAGGGCTTGATCTCACCAACTGTGAGATCATGACCTGAGCTGAATTCAAGAGTCGGATGCTTATCTGAATGAGCCACCCAGGAGCCCCCACGATGTGGCCTCTCTACCCAGGGCCCACACTGAGAATTTGGGCCTCTTTGTTGCTGTGCTTACTCTGATGAATAGACCACCAGTGTGTGTGTGTGTTTGTGTTTCATATATTATATATTATGTATTATTTTTAGGTATTACATATTATATACATACCATATAAGTCATATTCGTAGATCTGCATTATCCTATTACCGTTCCAGGATGAAGTGGTTTGTCATTTGTATTAGTTATCTACATTAAATCCAAGATTTTAGGTTGTTGTCCAGGTAGCATTGAAAATATGCTTAAAATTTAAATCTTTTAGAAACAGTGTCAAAAGAAAAGCGCAGCCACATTCCTGTTTCACCAGATCCTGGTCGCCTGCAGGTGACACAGGGCGGCCTTCCTCCTCAGCGTCACCTTCATACCCCATCCCGGGCTGTGTCTGTGACGGCTTGAGAGAAAGGACAGGAAGTGGCTGGAGAAGAGCTCCGATCGGCCCTCCCTGCGCCCCGCCTGGGCCTGTTCTGGGGAACCTGGAGGGTCTTACTCTGCGAGCTCAGAGCCCTGCCGTTCCCACCTCCACACCTGAGTGACCTGGGGGCCTTGCTCACTGCTGGGGTCCATCCGCCTCCTGGCCTCCTAGGGAGACAGGGAGCCATGTTTTGGGGAAGGAGAAGAGAACATGTTAATGAGTGCGCACATACCCTCAGCCTCCTGTCCCCACGGTTTCATCCTTGAGGACACATCCACAGGGCGATACTCAGTTGTGCCGGGTGCCCCACGGAGCCACTCGCCTCAGGCCACCGCTCCACCCCCGCACCCTCGCCCCCACCGCTAAAGGCATCCCCCGCAGATCCCAGGGTCACCACCTCCGAAATCAGGCTCCGCTGGGCAGGACAGCAGGGTGTACGGAAGGCAGCGAGCATAAGCCACTTGCTTTTCCTCACTGCTGGAAGGGAAGCAGCCACAGTCAGCCAGCCACTTAACTGACTTGCTGGAAATCACAAAATGCTGAAATACTGTAGGATCATCATCATGGGCGCAGCTTTTTCAGGAGAACACTGAACTGCCCCCCTCCCCCACTCCAACGTGATGCCCAGGCTGCCAGGGACCCGCCTCGCACCCAGCACGTCCGCTCTGTTTCGGTAACAGCGAAGAGGGCATGAAGCAAACAGTGTATGTGTGACATGTATTCTTCTACCGGGGCAGTAAGAAAATCCTTGCTACCTGAGATATTTCTGTAAGTCAGTGAAGCAAGCATTTCCACATGCGGGTTGCATTATCCTCAGAGTTGAGCCTGGCTTTCTAACACACACTCAACAGGCGTCTGCAGGAGGGTGAGTTTAATGAAAGCGGCAACATTCGCTAGTGCTTAGAGGCAATAAAGATTCAAGCATCTCAGGCGCGTCAGAATAGGCTAATTGCTGTGTGCCAACACCCTGAAATGAGGGTTGCCCCAGAAGACGATAACCCTGCCAGCGTCCACTCGGACCAGCCTGGGACGAAGCTTCGAGGTAATAACACACGTGCGTGGGGAGGTTCTGCAGCTCAGGACGCCCTCACCATCTCCCGGGCCACGCCACAGTCTCAGGTCCTGAATGGATTTATGCCCCGTCCCTCCGTGGCACTCACGTATGAGGAAAGCGCCTATCTGGACCCCATTAGTTTGGCCCTGGAAGAGATGCTTCAATGTGTTCGTGTTTATGGTTATACCCTTAGATTTAATTGAGGTCATTACAAGAAGCAGCTGGATGAAGATTACTTCTGCGTTTGGGCTAAAATCATTGTCAAGGGCAGGGTTCATTTTGTCACTCGGGGAGCCCAAGGGAAGGCCCAAGAAAGATTTTTTTTAAGGATATAATGCCATGTGCAGGGGTGGGAAGAAACCCTTTAAGATTGCTGGCTCCCCTCTTCCTAGTAACGAATGTTGCACAAGCCAGTGGCTGTTAGGAAGGTTACAGCCAAACTCAAGAAGTCACAGTAATGACTCGGGCTCTGCTCGCTGTATCTGCTTCTTCCTCCTTTCATGGTGTTGGTTCTTCTGTCACTTTAACATTGCCATGTCTATGGCTTGCTTCCAAGCCTTTTGGGAATGAGGGGGAATGTAAATACTGCTAGCTATAGATACCTCCGTAACAAGGCTCTTTTGGAGCAGGACAGTATATTACTATCTCTGCCGAGCTCACAACGTTTTCTTGATTTGAGTTCTCGAAACTTTAAAATATACCAGTATTTTTTTCTTTATTGAACTCCTTTGCATGGCATAGAAAATATAGACAGTAATTTCTTTTCTTTTCTTATTGCAGTGTAATTGACCTATAATGTGACCTTAGTTTCGGGTGCGCCACATGGTGATTTGACAGTTCTATGCCTTCAGCTACGCTCACCATGATAGGTGTAGTTCCCATCTGTCACCATACAGGCTTATTACAATATTATTGACCGTATTCCCCATGCTGTACTTTTCATCCCTGTGACTTATTTATCTTAGAACTGAAAGTTTATGCCGTTTAATCCCCTTCACCTGTTTTATTCATCCCCTTCAACCCCTCACCTCTGACAAGCACCAATTTGCTCTTTGTGTTTATGAGGCTCTTTTCTGTTTTTGTTTGTTTGCTCCTTTGTTTTTTAGATTCCAAGGTAAGTGAAATCATATGGTATCTGTCTTTCTCTGACTTATTTCCCTTGGGTGAAATACCCTCTAGGTCCATCCATGTTGTCACAAATGGAAGATCCCATTCTTTTTTTAGGACTTTTTTTAGGTGGTTAATATACCACATCTTCTTTATCCATTTATCTATTGATGGACCCGTAAATGACCTCTATATCTTGGCTATTAAGTAAAAAATGCTGCAATAAATATAAACATCCATGTATTTTTTGAGTGTTCTTGTTTTCTTTGGCAAATACCCAGTAGAGGAATTATTGGGTTGTATATTTCTATTTTTAACTTTTTCAGGAATCTTTATAATATTTTCCACAGTGGCTGCACTAATTTACATTCACACGAACAGTGCCCAATGGTTCCCTTTTCTCAATATGCTTGCCAACACTTGTTACTTCTTATCTTTTTGATATTAGCTATCCTGATAGGCATATGGTGATATCTCATTCTGATTTCAGCTTGCATTTCCCTGATGATTACTGAGCATCTTTTCATGTGTCCATTGGCCAACAGTATTTCTTCTTTGCAAAACTGTCCACCCATTTTAAAATCAAATTATCTGTTTCATTGACGTTGGGTTGTGGAAGTTCTTTATGTATTTTGGATATTAACCCCTTGTTGGATATATCATTTGCAAATATCTTCTCCCTTTCAGTAGGTTGTCTTTTTGTTTTGTTGATGGTTTCTTTCCCTGTGCAAGAGTTTTTAGTTTGATAGAGTCCTAACAGTTTATTTTTGCTTTGTTTCCCTTGTCTAAAGAGACCTATCTGGAAAAATGTTGCTAAGGCCAATGTCTAATTGATTACTGTCTATGTTTTCTTTAAGGAGTTGTATTGTTGTAGGTCTCACATTTAGGTCTTTAATCCATTTTGAGTTTACTTTTGTGTATGGTATAAGAAAGTGGTCCAGTTTCATTCTTTTGCATGTGGCTGTCCAGTTTTCCCAGCACCATTTATTGAAGAGGCTGTCTTTCCCCATTGTATATTTTTCCTTCTTTGTTGTAGATTAATTGACCATGTAAGTGAATTTATTTCTGGGCTCTCTGTTCTGTTTAATAGATCTAGATGTCTATTTTGAGTCAGTACCATACTCTTTTGATTACCACAGCGTTGTAGTATAGCTTAAAATCTGGGGTGTGATACCTCCCTCCAGCTTTGTTCTTTTTTCTCAAAATCGCTTTTGCTCTTTCAGGTCTTTTGTGGCTCCATACAAATGTTAGAATTATTGTTCTAATTCAATGAAAACCACTATTGGTATTTGGATAGGGATTGCATTGAATCCGTAGATTGCTTTTGATGGTATGGGCATTTCAACAATATTAATTCTAATCCATGAGCACAGTACATCTTTCCATTTATTTGTGTCCTCTTTAATTTCTTTCATTATTGTTTTATAGTTTTCAGAGTATAAGACTTTCACCTCCTTGGTTACCTTTGTTCCTAGGTGTTTTATTCTTTTCGGTGCAATTGTAAATAGGATTGTTTTCATAATTTCTCTTTCTGCCAGTTTGTCATTAGTGTGTAGAAATACAACAGATTTCTGTATATTAATTTTGTGTCTTGCATCTTTACTGAATTCTCTTATTAATTCTAGTAGTTTTTCAATGGAGTCTTTAAGGTTTTCTGTATATGATACCATATCATCTGCAAATAGTGAGTTTTACTTCTTCCTTACCAATTTGATTTTTGTTTTTATTTTTATTTTTTAAAAATTTTATTTCATTCATGTCTTTTCTTGTCTGATTGCTTTGACTGGGACTTCCAGTATAATATTGCATAAAAGCAGTGAGAGGCATATCCTTATCCTGTTCCTGATCGTAGAAGAAAGGTCTTAGCTTTTTCCCATTGAATACGATGGGGTTTGTCATCTTATGTTGAGGTATGTTCCCCCGAAACCCATTTTGTTGGGAGTTTTTGTCATGAATGGATATTTAATTTTGTCAAATGCTTTCTCTGCATCTATTGAGAGGATCACATGGTTTTTATCCTTTGTTTTGTTGATGTGATGTATCACGTTGATTGACTTGCAATGTTGAACTATCTCGCACCCTCAGATTAAATACCACTTGACTGTGGTGAATGACCTTTTTAATGTATTGTTGAATGTGGCTTGATGATATCTTGTTAAGGATTTTTGAATCTATGTTTATCAGGAGTATTGGCCTGTAGGATTTTTTGTTTTGCTGAGTTTATTGTAGTGCTTATGTCTGGTTTTGGTATCAGGGTACTGCTGGCCTTATAGAATGAATTTGGAAGCTGTCCTTCCTCTTCTATTTTTTTGGAATAGTTTGAGGAGAATAGATATTAACTCTTCTTTAAATGTTTGGTAGAATTCACCTGTGACTCCATCTGGTCCTGTACTTTTGTTTATTGGGAATTTTTAAATTACTGATTCATTTTGTTACTAGTAATCAGTCTGTTCAGATTTTCTATTTCTTCTCAATTAAGTTTTGGAAGATTGCATGTTTCTAGACATTTATCCATTTCGTTTAGGTTGTCCAATTTGTTGATATCCATAAACAAACTTTGTTCTGGATGCCTGTGAGAGTCACTTGCCTCTTCAAGTCTGGAAATACCGCCGTGGTACCAAATGATGGTGTCCACTAATAAAAGTCTCTAAGAAATTTGCAAATCCAATAAACATGGGAAGAGAAATCCGTGTCAGATCTGATTTCATGACTAGAGAGCAAACACCAACCCATGCTTTTGAGAGTAGCAATTTTTCTGCCAATCCTGGGAAATGATAGGACAGATGTAGTACTTTCTATAAGAAGTATTTAATGTAAGAGCACACCCTCACCCCCCCTCCTCAGAACATTCATTTTTTAAAATGTCGTGCCTAGAAACTCTACAGGGTCACTGATTAAAAAGAAAAACCATTTCTAGAAGTAGGACCCTACAGCAGTAGCCTCTCAAAAAGGTGATGATAATATTGTAGGGGCGCCTGGGTGGCTCAATCAGTTGAGCGTCCACATTCAACTCTTGATCTCAGCTCAGGTCTTGATCTCAGGGTCATGAGTTCAGGCTCCGCGTTGGGCTCCACCCTGGGCATGGAGCCTACTTAAAATTTTTTTTTCTTAATTAAAAATAGTATTGTAGTTTCTGTTCTTTTCCGTGACCCCACCTAATAATTAACCTATTATTGATCACAAACGGGAGATGGGGAGGAGCTTAACACTAGTCCCTGACTGCAGGTTTTCCCAGTCAAAGACATGGAAAGGCAGGAGGACCGAGTTCCACATGATGGATGATCCTTGGCATTCTGTTAGCCAAGGACTCTAATCCAGGCTCACCCTTAGTCGCTCTGTAATCATGGAAATGTCGATTTTCTTTCTGGCCTCCATTTTCCTACCTTTGAAATCAGGGACATGTCTTGATCTTCATGTCTCTTCTTAGTCTGAGCCTATTGCATCCAGGCGGAACCAATTACTCCTAGAATTGCCAGCTCACACCTTCCTGTGAGGAGTGTTAAAATGGTCCAGCAGGGGGCGCCGGATTCACTGCAAACAGTGGTCTGGAGTCAGGACAACCTGTGGGCAGGTAGGGTCACCCACTCGTTTTTCCATCCAGTCCTGGAAGGATTCCAGACTTCCAAGAAGATCGGGTCTTCCTTGGTGTTCGGCGAGAACCGCTCCATCTCTTCTACTAGCCTTTTCTGCAATTTATCCCCACCTCTGAGCAGCTGATCTGGACCACTCGATTTCTGAAATTTCTAGCACTTGGTAGTTTGGGGCTATCTGTCTATGGGGGGAAAGAGCTTTTCAGCTCATTGATTTGTAATTCCAGCAGTAGCCAAGAAATGGGAGCTGTTTGAAATTGAAAAAAAAGGGGGGTCTCTATCTCTTGCCCTCAGTCCCTGTGCTGGGCTAGCGGCCAGTACAACCGCTGTGATTTGAGAGGGGGCTGGTCAAGGAGGGTCCCCAATGGTGGGAAGAGGGGAAGGGGACATAAAGGTGGAGGTTACTCTGTGCTCTTCTTCCTGGATGTTCTGAATGCCTCTCCTCTCAAGGAACCTTTAGTCAGCGATGGGTGAAATATGCTGTTTCAACCCCTATTTGTGGTTGGAGTCTTGTGCCAAATGGGAATTCTCTGGGTGCAATTACACCCAGACACCAGAGTCTTCTGTGACTCTACTAACGCTTCTTGAATTCTTCAGGGTGTTGTATCTGAGGCTTCTGAAGGACCTCCGAGCTCTGTAGAACATGTTTGTTATGGGTCATGTGTCCCTTAAAACGGTATATTGAAATTTGAACCATTGGCACCTGTGAACGTGACCTTGTCTGGAAACAGGGTTGCTGCAGATATAACTAGTGAAGATGAAATCATCGGGCTGGGAACTTAACCCAACATGACTAGTGTCCTTATGAGAAGAGGGTATTAGGACACAGACACAGACATGGAGAGAAGGTAGTGTCATGACAGGTGGAAATTGGAGTGACGCTCTATGAGCCCAGGAACGTCCGGCCAGCAGCACCAGAGGCCAGGAGAACTGGGACAACGTTCTACATGTTCTGCTCTAAGGCTGATCACTGTCCCTTCTATGATACTCCCCAAATGTGGCTGCCGCTGCTTTGTTCCAGTTTTCCTTCCTTCACTAAACAAATATTTATAAAGCACCTACTATGTGCTAGGCACAGTGCTCAGCCCAGGGCGATGCTGCAGTGACAGAAATGGCCCCTGCCCCCAGGGAGCTTAAAGTCTTCTAATTTGTCTCTCCGCCTTCCTTCCTCTTCTTACTATCTAAATATGGGGACTCCCAGGTTCTGCCACGGCCCCGTCCGTCCCCCTGCTCCCTGAAGCTTCTGTCACAGGCACAAACCCCAAATCCACAACTCTCCCCGTTCTTGGGTTTCCAAGCTTCCAGACCTTCCTTCAGTTGCTGCTCCTCCATCCCTCCTGGGGCCTCCTGCCACCGAATGTCTTCCTCCGTCCCAGCATCCCTGTCCCCATCAATACAAGGGCTGTTCTCCTGGTAGAGGGACCCACCCACAGTCACCTTGACTGCTCCCTCTGACTTGGCCATGCCCAGACCCAGCCTCCTCCCCTCCTGGCTTTGCCCCTGGACCCTGAGTGTTCCTGGCTGCTCCCCGGCCTGTCCTGTATCGTTCTGATCTGTCTGTGCCACTCCAGTGCCAGTCAGTCATCACCCCACTGTCACATGCACACCTCACATGGAAAACCCCTGAAGCCACCAGACTTACTCCAGAATATGCCCGGCTCCATAGCAAGGTGGCCATGACCCTCCTAAATGGCAGGGCCACGTCCCCCTACAGGCATCCCCCACCCCTACCAACCTGGGCCACCAGCCGTCCTTAAACACCCCCCAGCCCCGTCCTCCTCACTGCCCCCTTTCCCAACGCCCTCAAACTTCCATAATCCAACCCTTCTAGCCATTGGCCCAGCGTCAATCTTGCCTCTGGGAAACACGTTCTTGCCCTCTCTGAGATGCTTAGGGGCTTTCTAAGCAGGCTCTCACCTGTTTCCTGTGCAGCAGGCTGCCGCCTGCCTCCCTGTTCCTGGAACCTGGGCACTGAAGGAGCCCCCTGGGGCACCATGGCACCCATCACCCCGTCCCGACCATCATCATGGGAGTGAACCCAATGACCGACCTCAAGACGGGCCAGAGTTAGACTGAGAACACGGAATCCAGGTAGGAGGTTTCAGCTCTTGGAGCAGATTTCATCCTCCTTCAAGTTAAACATGAATCTCTAAGAAGTAGAGGGAAATAAGGTGACAGGCTCAGGGGGAGGTGAGTGGCTTGTCCGCTGAACATACACGCTCCTCCCCCCATAACCTCCGCTGTCAAAGACCACCAAGGCGCCTGCTATGGGTCGAAGTGTGTCCCTCCTCGAACCCCCAGGACCTCAGATGTGACTTTATTTAGGAACAGTCATCATAGATGCCGTTTGTTCGGAAGAAGGTATGCCGGAGTAGGGAGGGCTCTTCGTGCAAACTGACTGGTGTCCTTATAAAAACGTGAAACCTGGACACAGACATGCATGGAGGGAAGACCAGGTGAGGATGTGGGGAGAATACGGTGTCTGTGAGCCCAGGACAGAGGCCTTGGAAGAAACCAACCGTGCAGACACCTTGATTGCAGACCTCTAGCCTCTGGGACCCCCGATCGATGGCTCTGTGCTACAGCAGCCCCAGCAAGCCAGCACAATGGGGGCCCTCTCCACCAGCCCCTGCTCCTGGGAGACAGGGGAGAGGCTGGGAGGTGGGAGCGGAAGGGAGAGCGAGCACAGGTTGGATCCAGGGATCGAGAGGACCATTTGGAAGGAGCAGAGGATTCCTGAAAGGAGGCGGGAGGGGTGGGGGCACCCACCAGTGGGCTCAGTCTCCCTGCAGGATTGCATTCGCCCCACTACCGTCAGTTAGAGACAAGCTTACGTCCTACAGGGCATTGCTCAGCTCCTTCGGTGGCTAATTACTCCGCTTTTCATGGGAGAGTTTGGGGAAGCGGGTTTGGAAAAACCCTGTCCCTCTCCTTCTCTCCACCCCTTTAACTTCTTGTGCATTTCTCCATTCAACCAGTGCTTTGGGAGGGCCTCCCGCCGGCAGACACAGTGTCTGCAGCCAGCGACCGGCCCACGTGTTTCACCCTGCCGTGGAAAGGACATCGAAGTGCTTTCTGAACCCCAGTGTGGTGTCCACACGTCAGGCTGGTCAGAGGGGGAGCGCCCTGGGGACCCTGCGGTCAACCCCAGAGTAGCAGTTGGCTTTGAGAACACAGACCTTCTTCAGCACCCAGCATTCTGTACAAATGTTCTAATTTTGTGTTGCTCTTCAAAGGCAAAGCGGAGGGGCGCCTGACTGGGTCAGTCGGCCTAGTGTCTGGCTTCAGGTCTGTTATGATCTCACAATTCGTGGGTTCGAGCCCCATGTCGGGCTCTGTGCTGACAGCTCAGCCTGGAGCCTGCTTCGGATTCTGGTCTCCCTCTCTCTCTGCCCCTCCCCCATTCATGCTCTGTCTCTGTCTCTCAAAAATAAATAAACATTAAAAAAATTCAAAGGCAAAGAAGACACCTCTCCTCTAGGGAAACTACAACCTACTGAGCCACGGAGCCTGAACCATTTTCCCCACAGGGTGGGCCCGTGGTCCTTCCCAGAAGAGCACCGGGGCCATGGCAGCCATCGGGTTCTCGCTGTGGGCCTTGAGACAGACACAGACAAATGTGGCTGGGCCACGGCGGGCCGGGAGGGCTGAGTCCTGCGTCCCAGGAGGGGTGGATGATGAGGGGCAAGACAGGCTCCAGGGCTGGAGGGAGGGTCAGCCCAGAAGCAGAGGACGTAGTGCACCGGGCCAGGGCGGGCCAGGAGGCCAGGCTGGCGGCCTGCGGCCCAGGCCACTGCCGTGCAGCGCTGAGTCCTGGCCTGGGACCTGCGTGGCGGGCGGCAGGAGGCCACGGCAGGCTGCGGGCCAACAGGCTGAAGTTCCGGAAGAAAACGTCAGACCTCGAGAGAGTGGAGATGCTAGGCAGGGCCAAGTGTCCCTTCTCCTGAGGACGGTTTAGAAGCTCACCAGCATGAGCAGCGGCTGCTCTGGCAGCGAGACCTCAAGCCCGCATCCTAGCCTGGGTGGCAGAAAACAGTTATCTCTGAAAGAGAGAGAGAGAGAGAGAGAGAGAGACCCGAGTTTTCAGAATTGGACTGACAGAAGGAGCCAGAAACCATGCTCCTGAAGGTAGGGCAAGCCGGAGGTCAGCACCCAGCTGGGGAGGGGGCGGGGGGCCTGAACGGGCGGAGGGGGGCACAGAGTAGGTCTAACAAGCTGCAGAGGAGGGAGGCCAGCCTGGGAGCCATGCTCCTGGGATTCACATGTTCCAGCAGGTTTCCAGATCGTCCCCAAAGCTAGTGAAATGCCCCAGATACTCCAGTGTATTTAAAAACCTTTTTAAATGTTTATTTATTTTTGAGAGAGAGCGTAAGTGGGGGAGGGACAGAGCAAGAGGGAGACACAGAATCCAAAACAGGCTGCAGGCTCTGAGCTGTCAGCACAGAGCCCAGCTCGGGGCCTGAACCCAAGAACCATGAGATTATGACCGGAGCTGACGTCTGACGCTTACCTGATTGAGCCGCCCAGGTGCCCCCAGACATTCCAGTGTCTTAACACCATCTCTCAGTTGACTTTTTCACCAGACAGCAATCTTTTGAGAGCCCTGAGCTTCCAAAAAACACACTCTCACTGCCTTCGCGTCTCGGGCTGGACCTGGTCGGCAGTCAGCCCGCAGCTGACACAGGGCAGCCCGTCAGAAGGATACGGCGGCCCAGATAAGGCAGGAGGAGTCTTATCTGGTCCCCATCGCAGTTCTTGGGAAGGATGGAAAGCAGTGGTGGTTGAGCCGCTGACATTCAAAACGGACCTGCGTCGCTGTTTGAGTTACAGAAACCCATTAACGAGAAGGCTAATGTTTAGCTTTCTGCTGCCATCGATAAGAGTGGGGAGCCTTTCACCCTTTCCCGACCTGGCGTAAAAATAGCTTCTTTGTCTCCATCTTTAGACAGACAAACATGGGGGGACGCCTGGGGGGCTCAGTCGGTTAAGTGTCTGGCTTCGGCTCAGGTCATGATCTCACGGTTCGGGGGTTCGAGCCCTGCATTGGGCTCTGTGCTGACAGCTCAGAGCCTGGAGCCTGCTTTGGATTCTGTGTCTCCCTCTCTCTCTGCCCCTCCCCTGCTCACACACTCTCTCTCTCTCTCTCTCTGTCTCTCAAAATAAATAAACATTACAGTAATCTTTAGACTAACTTGAGGTTGTAACCTTTAGTCAATCTGATCAGCCTGCCGATGGTTCACCTTCCCTGTAAGTCTGAAATAGCAGCAACGAAGGCAGTGGTCCCCACATTGAGAGGGGGAAGGTCATGCCTGGCAGGAATCATCTGTGTGTGCCTTCCCCTCCACCTGCTCTCTGCCCACTCTTCGGTGAGGACGCAGGACTCCTGCATGACAAATTCCAGAGCCTCACGTCCCCCACGGCCTCAGCAGGCAGCACACACGTACCCAAGTGGACGAGGGACTAGTTCTTATGAAGTCTGAGCATCAGAAACTTCTAAGAAGAACGGGTCCTTCTGCCTCTGGAACTGATGGCTGAAGGAATCGGGCAGCCCGGCTGACAGCAGTCACCTTCCCGGGGACGCAGGGCTGGCCTCTGGGAGGCGTGCTGCTGGAGGCTGAGACAAAAGCGGCCAGAGCATTCTGGTGGGAATGATCTCAACGACAGCCATGTTGGGACTCTGGGTTGTTTTCATTTTTCTATTCCTCCAGGAAGGGCGGGAGCTAAGAGGAAGGGAAGAAGACCCGGGGAGCTGGCATCAC
>PJEM01013345.1:22648-41556 GCA_004023845.1 Helogale parvula
TGGGAGCCTCCCCCCGTCCGGCCGTGTGCCTCAGTTGGACCACAACACAGTTGAAATGTGAGGTTGTAAACGTCAGTTTTTGTCCCAGAGGCTGCAGGGAAGGGCTGACTTCCTGACTTTCTTCGTAAGCCCCAAGCCCCTGTAGAAAGTTCCAGGTGGGAGCCGGCCAGGCTGCCGGGCATGCATGGTGTCCGGTCTCAGCCTGTGCCCACTGGCCCTGAGCGCTGCGTGACCCCAGCCGTGTGGAAAAAGCGTCTGTGGAGACAAAACCCTGAGGGGAAGCGGGCGTGAGAAGGAGGGGTGGGGAAGCAGGTCCTTCCTGGTGGTAACGTGGTGACACAGCTCCCGGGAGCGACGAAGATGGCGGCCATGAGGTGCCCAGTGACGAGGGTGCAAATCTCCCACCCTGAGAATGAGGCCCCCATGGGCCCTGGGCACAGGCCTCCTCACCCCCACACCCTACCCCCAGCCTGCCCGCCCTGGCCCTGGCTGGCTTGGCGAGAACTGAGGAACCCACACGGGATGTGTAAACACCCACTGGCTACCTCCCGGGCAAGAGGCCTGGGCAAGGCCCTGAATCTCTCTCAGCTTCACCATCTCCGGCGCCATGAGGAACACCAGAGCCACATCTGTCATTATAAAAATCAAATGGGTCACCTGGGGGTCTCAGTCAGTTAAGCATCCGCTTCAGCTAAGGTCATGATCCCGCAGTTTGTGGGTTCGAGCCCCGGTCGGGCTCTGTGCTGACAGCTCAGAGCCTGGAGCCTGCTTTGGATTCTGTGTCTCCCTCTCTCTCTGCCCCTCCCCTACTAACACCCTGTCTCTCAAAAATAAATAAAGATTAAAATTTAAAAAGCTTTCCAGCCCAAGACCACCAGGAGCATCCTTGTAGGCAAATAGAGGGAGTGTCTTAGCTTAGCATGGAGAACACATGGGGACCCACAGGACACTGCGAGTGTGGGGGTCACGAGGGGTGTAGTCATAGGAACTAGCGTGCACCCATCCACAGGCCCGTTATAGGGTGAGTCTTGGGAGAGTCAGTCTATTTGTAAACTACGTAACTTTCCAGAACAGCCTGTCCTTGGTCTTGTCAAGAACACAGACCCAGACAAGGTTGGTGTGTGTCTTGCAGGTCACAGGTTGGGACGGTCTATTTTTTACAATCTTAGCATAGTTTTGTAAGCTGTGGGCTTCTGTCTCTTTTCTGTCTCCTCTCACAGCCTAGCTGCCAGGAGGCTCACTTTCACTTTATCAGACATAATTTTCAAAACGTCACATGAAAATTACAGTGCCTTTTCTCGATGTATCAACTGGAGACCAAAATCTTATAACTTCATAGCTATGAAAGATGAGTGAGTTAGCCTATCAGTAACGCTCAACACCTCCACCTTCTCCCAATTTTTGTGAATTTTGTCTCACTTGTAGTTCTTCTGGTTAGATTTGTAACTCTACACCAGCAGTTTTCAACCCGGGGCTATCCCCCCGGGTGTGTCGGGGGGAGTGTTTGGCAAAGCCCAGAGACAGTTTCTGGCTGCTACAACTTGGAGGTGACATTGACATCTAGCGAGTAGAGACTAGCAACGTCACCAAACACCCCCCGGTGCACAGGACAGCCCCCACAACAGAGAATTATCCAGCCCGAGTCACAGCAGTGCCAAGGTTGAGAAACCCTGCTTCCAACAATACATTAAAATCTCCTGATCCATCAACTTAGACAATATTGGACTTTGCATCATTATGATAAAGAAATGTAGTCTCTCAACTACATTCTGTCACTTCCATCTCTTTTGGCCAAGTCTAGCTTTGATGATCTGCATTCTATTTAGATCAGTACCTACGAGTTTGGTCTAAATATTGGTTCTCAAATCCCACACTCAGTGCAGAGTGTTGACAACGCCATGATTATGTCACTATTGATTTCTGAACCATGTGATGTGACTCAGCCATGGAGAAGGAAATGTGACCCACTGCCACCCACTTGGGCCCCTCTAGGGTGACTGAGCTGGGTGTCAGGGTCCGCCAGATTCTCTCTTCTTACCCCTCTTTGATAGCACCAATCATGCCCCCATTTCAGTTTGCTCCATATTTGAACCATGACATCCTTGTACAATTCTTGATTTTGGTGGACTTTTTTAACTGTCTTTGTAAACGCTGAAGCATTTTCCTTCACCCCATCATAAAGATCATCCAACTTCTTCAATCACACACTTGTTAAGGGAATCCAGTTTCACCATAAACTCATACTTCCAGAGTCTGTTCTCCTTGTTCTAGGTCGAGATGCTTGCTTCCCAGATCCAAGATGAACAACTCTTATCCCAACATATTTTTTCCATTTTCTCCTGGATGAGGGTCACTTGTACCCACAGACTTGTCTCCCCTTGCATGGATTCTTTCTCGCTCTGAGAGTCAGTGCATCATGGTGGGTAAGTGCCAGGCTGGAGCCAACCCCTGGGGCCTCCACATAGAAGCCTGTCTCTTTTCGTATAAAGTGGAGATTATGATGATAAATTCGGTAACTGAACTCAAGGTAGTCATAAGGGTGAAATTATGCATGCAAAGTATTTAAAACGGTGCCTGGCACTTAGTTAGCCCTCAATCACTGTCATTATTTTACTGGAGCGTATCCTTAAGTAACTTTTCCAGACAGTTTACATGGAAGGCAAAGCTTTCTGAGTCTTTTCATGGATGAGATGTCTTTATTTTTCCTTCTCATTTGATCATCAGGTTACAATATTTGAAATTGCTTTCCTTCAGAACCTTGAAGGCATGGTCCTACTCTTTTCTGACACTGAGTATTGCTGATGGAAAACCTCGTGGAATTCAGATTCTAGTCTCCTTGTACATATCTACTCTTTGTAAGTTTTTAGGGTCTTCTCTTTATGCTAGGTGTTTGGAAATTTCACAGGGATGTGTCTAAGTGTGAGATGATTCTACGTAGCCAGCGTTTCAGCACTTTCTAGCTGAGCCCATGTTTCTCTTCAGCTCGGATAGATTTTTTTTTTTAATCTCTGGCATTTTCATCCTATTGGTTTTTAATTTTTTTTAATGTTTATTTCTAAGAGAGAGAGAGAGAGGGCATGCGCAGGGGAGGAGAAGAGAGAGAGGTAGACACAGAATCCAAATAGGCTCCAGGCTCGGAGCTGTCAGCACATAGACCCACATGGGGCTCAAACCTGTGAACTGTGAAATCATGACCTGAGCCAAAATCAGACGCCCAACCGACTGAGCTACCCTCATCCTATTGTTTCTTTATGAATATTTTCTCCCTTAACTTTTCTTTTTCTGTATTTTTGGAACTGCTGTCCGATAACACACTGGACTCACTGAGTTCATCTCCCTGTCATTACATTTTCTTCCTTATTTTCTACCTTTGTTTTCTGCAAGATACCTTTCCTCTTTCTTCCAAGCCTTTTATTAAAGGTTTCATTTTGATGATAACATTTTTAAAGTTTAAGAAACTCTTCCCTTATCCTCTGCTTCTTTTTCAGAGCAACCGTTCTTATTTTATCACTATAAGATCTTCTAAAACACTTTCCAAGGTTTGGGTAAGAATTTCGTTTTGAGGTTTTTCTTTAATTTTTTTTCTGTTTATTTATTTTTGAGACAGAGATCGACAGAGTATGAGCAGAGGAGGGGCAGAGAGAGAGGGGGACACAGAATCTGAAACAGGCTCCAGGCTCTGAGCTGTCAGCACAGAGCCTGACATGGGGCTCGAACCCACAAGCTGCAAGATCATGACCTGAGCTGAAGTCAGACGCTTAACCAACTGAGCCACCCAGGCGCCCCTGTTTTAAATTCTTATCTGGTGCCCCATTTGTGTGTCCTTCCACTTCTATTATTCTGTTAAGCATCTCAGTCCTCCATGCAGGCCATGTGTGGTGCCACTTGGTTGGCATTCCTATTTATTCACCAAACTACAGAATTGATTCATACAGGACGCTCTTTCCTGCTACTGTGCGGCTCTGACTTGTTGGCTGGGTAAGCTAACTGGAATAGTGAAGCATTTGCTCTTTATCATATCCTCTCTATCACTTCCAGCTCCCCCCTTCCCCGCATAGACCACTCAGCCTTCCCCTCTACTGGATTCTTTCCCATCCAACAACTCCAAGAAACACACACCTACAGAGTGAACCCACATAAAATATCTCTGTAAGGGCATCCGCAGCCCCGGAGCAAGTCCCTAAGGCCGCCAGGGTTAGCACACATTGCAGGTGCCTAGTAGACACTCGCTGTCTGTCCAAAGTACCAGCATTTTGTCAACAGGGTGTTAGAAGCCCAAAATTAACCCACCCAAGGAGCTCAAAGTAGCCTGTACAGCCTGCTGGCGTCCACATGCACACATCTACCCAGATGAGCTACATCCTAACTGCCCAGGCGACGGAGTCCTTATGATACAGTGGCTCCTGGTGAACCACTATGGCATCGTCAGACTGCTGTGGGGTCACCACCACCATCTAAGTGGACCCTGGGTGTTGAGATTTAAGGCACTGGCACGGAATTTAACAAATCTCCACGGTCCTAGACTTATGCTTACAGCTGAAGTGCTATTCTTGTTTCATTCTGCCTTTTATATGTAAAAGCTCAACAAATTGAGGGCGGGAGGCAGAACCGTTTCTAGGAACAGCTACTTCCGGCAGCCAACACAGTCTAGTGATTCGTACGAAAGAGAGTTGGATGTGTTTTCTGCTCCGAGGGGGCTAAAGTGGGAACTGTCGCCTACCTAATTTGCCATCAGCTTCTGCATGAAAGCTGAACTGTGAGAAACAAGAGAAAGGAGGCTGCCCAAGAGGGGTTTTCCAGTGAAAGGGTAAGGAGCCAGTGGGGTTCCATGGAACTGGTAAAACAAGAGTATTTTGAACTCTGTGCCCCGGCGGTATTCAAAGCTGATCTCCACGCCCTGTCCAGGGTGACCAGTTATCCAGCTGAACTAGTGAGCGCCTAGGATTGAAACAAGAGGAAGAGCTGTATCTTGCCTCCCTTAGTTCTTTGCTTTGATTAAAAGTACAAATACCTGGGGCGCCTGGGTGATTTAGTTGGTTACGTGCCCAACTTTGGCTCAGGTCACGATCTCCCAGCTTATGGGTTTAAGCCCCCCTTCTAGTTCTGTGCTGTCAGCTCTGAGCCTGGAGCCTGCTTCAGATTCTGTTTCCCTCTTTCTCTCTGCTCCTTCCCTGCCCATTCATTCTCTCAATCTCTCTCTCTCTCTCTGTCAAAAATAAACATTAAAAAATTTTTTTAAACACAAATACCTATATTCTACCCTGATGTCTCTCTTTTTAAAAATATTTCTTTATTTTTGACAGGGTACAACAGGGAGGGGCAGAGAGAGGGGGACAGAGGATCTGAAGCAGGCTCTGCACTGACGGGCTGACAGCAGTGAGCCCGATGTGGATCTCGAACTCACCAACCGTGAGATCATGACCTGAGCTGAAGTTGGACACTCAACTGACTGAGCCATCCAGGTCCTCCTTCCAGTTTTTAAAAATAGGTTCAATTTCATTATTTTTAGGTAAATACATTTGGCTCTCAGCTTTTCCTAGGAATTGGAGGTTGAAGAATCCTTGTGTTGCTCTGAATGAGCTCCAATATTTGTTTCCCAGAGTGGCCATAACAAAGCACAACAAACTGGGGGGATTAAAACAGTAGAAATGGATTCTCTCACATTTCCGGAAGCCAGAAGTCCACAACTGAGGCGTTGGTGGGGTTGGCTCCTTCTTTGGAACTCAGAACCTGCTCTGTGCCTCTCTCCTAATCTCTGGTGGGTGCTGGCAACCCTTGGGGTCCCTCAGCTTCAGCGGGATGACTCCAGGCCACCCCTGTCACCGCGTGACCCAACCGTCTTCCCTCCGTGTGTCTGTGCTTTGCGCGGTGCTCTCTTGGTCAGACTCCTCTACTTATAGCTTGATCTTAATTACACCTGAAAAGATGTTACTTCCAAATACTGTCACATTCACAGGTACCAAGGGTTAGGACTTGAACGTCGCTTTTTGGGGGACACAACCCACAACTGCCTACCAAGCCCCACAAACATTGGAGTGGCTATACTGCTGGAAGTGGGGATCCAGGGTGATCAGATAAAAAATCCTAGCCCCCAAGTTCTCAACCCATGGCTATGCATACTGCTTGTAATGATGACATCAAACTGTTCCTAAAGGTTGGGGCATCTGGGTGGTCCAGTCGGTTGAATATCCAACTATGATTTTGGCTCAAGTCATGATCTCATGGTTCGTGGGTTCGAGCCCCGTGTTGGGCTCTGCATTGACAGTGTGGAATCTGCTTGGGATTCTCTCTCTCCCTCTCTCTGCTCTTCCTTCCCTCTGTTTCTCTCAGAATAAATAAACAAAATTAAAAAAAAAGATTCCTAAATGTTGATTATGTTGTAGTCTACTAAACACCTCTAACCTTGAGATCCAGAAAGCCCTAGAAATCTAAGCACTCAGTCCTGGTCCCCAAGGCAGGCCACCTTCTCAGCCACCAGGGTGAGTGTAGACCAGCCTTGGGGGTCTCCTGGCCACAGGACCAGCACGTGCGGCCTTCTTCTGGTTACCCGCAAAGCCACGCACGGCATAAAGTGCCATTCCCAGCATCTAACAAAAGGCAGGATGCGGCTTTGTGACATACCTTGAAATGATCAAGAAAAAATACATTTACCAAAACTGAGCTGAAATAGGATGTCCAGATGCTGAGTGTCACTGAACAGGGGGCCAGAGTTCAACAGCCAAGACGACAGGCCATCAGCGTTGTTCTGGGACCACTTTGAACAATATTTCCAAGTGTACAGGTGACGCAGGAAAACATTAACACACGGATTGGCTTATAGGGAAACAGAAATGAAGGGGAGAGAAAACCAGCTCTGGAGGAGAGAGGGAAAAAAAAAAAACCAGAAAAAGGCTAAAAGAAAAAATAAGTGTGCAAGTGTACCTCTTAAGTCCCACAAATCTATGGGGATTTGTAACTCAGGAAAGCCCTAAAGTGAAACACAAATCAAAAAGTGACCAAGAGCCATAATCCACATTCCTGAGTCGTTGTCTTTTCCGGTAATGAAAAAAGTTTTAGACTGTAAATATATAATATCTCTCCCCAACACTGCCACTTCTTTCATTTCTTTCTTAAAATATTACAAAGCAAACAAATCCTGCATTCTAATCCATTATAGACCAGTTCCATATCTAATCAACTTGAAGCCAAAGCCATATGGGCTGTGCAAACATAAAAAAAAGTAATTCTAAGATAAGCAAAACAGGAAATTGGAGGTCGGTGATGATGAAACTGATATCCGTCGGTAATTTGAGCAGTAAAGTCACTAAACCCTTCCTCTCCATAAACAGCTTTTCGGGATGTGTTTCCCTTTCGCTCCCCGGTGACTTGGCCACAGGTTGTGCCCGTTAGTGCAAATCGTCATCTTCCTCCCTCCTACCCCACAGCAGTGCAGGGGGCCCGGCTGCAGGATCCGAGCGCGCCAGGCGCTGCCATCTGCTCCGCTGAGCTCTGTGTGGCCTGCCCGTCAGCCCAAGCTGCCGGGGCAGGGACAGATGGGCGCACCTTGGCTTCCCAGCGTGTGCTGCCAAAGCCGGGCTAGACCAGGGCTCCCAGCCTCGGCGCTGTCCACACTTGGGCGCTGGTGGTTCTGTCCCGGGCCCCGGAGGACATTTAGCGGCGTCCCTGGCCTTTGCCCTCTAGATGCCAGCAGTATCTCTTACGGTCTCAACCAAAAATGTCTGCAGACGTTGCCAGATGTCCCTGGGAGGCGGAACCAAATCATCCACAGCTGAGAACCACTTGCTTAGCAGGGGTCTTGGCTGGAAAAGAGCTCAAATCATTCATTTTGTTGTCTGTTTGTTGTTTGCTTGCTTTTTAAGCAGGCTTCACGTCCCGCACAGAGCCCAACGTGAGGCCTGAACTCATGACCCTGGAGATCAAGACCTGAGCTGAGATCAAGAGTTGGATGCTTAATCGATGGAGACACCCAGGTGCCTCTCAAATCATTTTATTTGTTTGTTTGTTTGTTTGTTTGTTTTTAAGACAGAGCAAGAGCATGAGGGGGGAGAGGAGCAGAGGGATAGAGAGAATCTCAAGCAGGCCCCACACTCAGCGTGGAGCCCAATGTGGGGCTAAATCCCATAACCCTGGGATCATGACCTGAGCCAGAATCAGGAGTCAAATGCTCAACTGAGTGAGCGACCCAGGTGCCCCTCAGCTCATCCACTTTACGTGGCGTTATTTCATTAGCCTTCTAGAAGGAATTCCCTGTGCCACTTCGGACTCGAATGTCACCTTCCGCAGAAAGCCTTCCCTGACCACCCTACTCACACTCACCTACTATTCTTGTTTCTTATTTATCACGTTTATTCATATCCTTTTTTCACTACTAAAATATACACAATTCTGGGCACACAGTGGGTGTTCGAAAAAACAGTTGTTTAATGAATGAGTGGCTGATCGCCAAGTTCTACGTGGTGTAAATAATGAAGAGACGCATTGTCCACATAACCAGGGCCGGGGCTTGGTGGCTCCAGGCTTCTCTGACGCAGCGAGGCCCCAGTGACAGGGCCGGGGTCCTCCTTTCTGCTTCTCACACAGCCGCATCGATGCCCACTGGGAGAGGAGGCGTGGCCTTCCTCCATCTCTTTTATAAAGCGGGGAAGCTTTCCCATAACCCCTGGGAGATGCTCCTCCCACCCTGCCCTCCAGTATCCCCTTTGCCAAATGTGAGTCCCATTTTTTGCCAGGAAAACGGACGGACCTTAACTGGCACAGCCAATCAGGTTTACTCTCCGGCTGCACAAGAGAAATTCTCCCCCAAGACTGGAAGCCCAAACAAAAGCACGGATGCGGCAGCAAGGAAGCAATGGGAGGGGTCGCCAAGTGAGATTGGGCTGCTTCCAGAAATGAAGGGACAGGGAGGGTCAGTGCTGTGCAAGTCACTTCACCAACCGTGTTGTTCTGAGCATCCCTGTCCCTCCCTGGGCCCTGGGCCTTCTGATGATTTAGCGCACATCCTGTGTACCCCGGCACAGGCTTCCTCTACCCCGATTCTCAAGTAGCAGTGGCTCATGGTGTTACTTTCCCTGATGACATCAGGACTTTCCTGGGAGTCTCAACATCTTAAGTCTTTCATGTCCAAAGGAATGAATCTCTAATGGCCAAACATCAGATTAGTCAATATGATATGTAAGGACAAAAGAATTCTCTAGGTGTCCCTTGGAGGCCCGACCTCCTCTACCA
Source organism: Helogale parvula (assembly GCA_004023845.1). NCBI lineage: Eukaryota > Metazoa > Chordata > Mammalia > Carnivora > Herpestidae > Helogale > Helogale parvula. The sequence goes on from PJEM01013345.1 coordinate 31,874, forward strand.
CTTCACTGAGTCAATGCAGAATGTCTGCTGTCTGTGGCCAAGTTCTCTGATGCCTCTCCTGGGCCCCATCACTGCTCTGTCCCCACAGTACACCTACTGACTGCTCCATGGAGGCACTCCATGTCTTTGTTGAGTGAATGGACCAACTCCCTTTTCTGGAGTCAAGGCTTCTCTAGTGTAGGGCATCATAGGAGATGAGATATTGATTTTTTCTGCTGTTGCCAGGATGTGCGGTACCCTGCTGGGACCCTCTCTGATCCCGTGGCTGGGAGGGGACAGGATCAGAAACCTCGGCGTAATGCAGATTCCTATCACCAAAGCCCTTTCCACTCTTTATAAATGGGCACCAGTGTCCATGAGGAGCTGGACAACTTGGGTCCTTTTCCTGGGGGCTATTCATCCCCCTCCCTCGGCACCCCCAGATCATCTGGAAAAGACACTCCTGCCAGGAGATGTGGACAGTGACAGAGCCTTGGCGGAGGACCAGTGAGGGTCCGTCAATAACCCAGAAGGAGCAGGCCTGCATTGTTCCAGCTGAAAAACCATCTCCAGTCTTCTGGCATGTGCTAAGGTCATGTGGTAGAGTGGGAAGGGTTTCCAGGGACCCAAGCCCACAGAGTTATAGCTTCCTAACTACCTGTGAGTATTAGCCAGGGTTCCCTAAGGAAACAGAACAAATAGGGTGTGTGTGTGTGTGTGTGTGTGTGTGTGTGTGTGTGCGTGTGTGGAGAGATTTATTATAAGACATTGGCTCATGCAATGATAAAGGCTGAGAAGTTCCATGACCTACATTTGGCAAAGTGAAGATCCAGGAAAGCCAACGATATAGTTCCAGTCCAGGAGTTGGCAGGCTTAAGACCCAAGAAGAACCTGTGTTTTAGTTCAAGTCCAAAGGCAAGAAAGGACCCAGTTCAAGGTAGCCATGCAGGAAGAGTTTCCTCTTATTCCTGAGAGAGTCAGCCTTTTTGTTCTACTCAGGCCTTCAACTGATTGGTTAAGGCCCACCTACACTAGGGAGGGCAATCTGCTTAACTCAGTCTCCATATTAAAACGCTAATCTCGGGGTGCCTGTGTGGCTCAGTCTGACATTGGCTCAGGTCATAATCTTGCAGTTCGTGAGTTCGAGCCCCACATCAGGTTCTGTACTGACAGCTCAGAGCCTGGAACTGCTTCAGATTCTGTGTCTCCCTCTCTCTGCCTCTCTCCCACTCATGCTCTCCCTCTCTCTCTCTCTCAAAAATAAATAATAAAAAAAAATAATTAAATTAAAAATTTTAAAGTAAATAAATAAGTAAGATGCTAGTCTCAGGGGTGCCTGGGTGGCTCAGTCAGTTAAGTGTCTGGCTTTTGGTTTGAGCTCCGGTCATGATCTCATGGTTCATGAATTTGAGTCCCATGTTGGGCTCTACACCCTCTCTCTCAAAATAAATAAACCTCAAAGAAATGAAGTCTTAAAAAAAATAAAATATGAATCTCATTCTAAAACACCCTCACAGAAATACCCAGAATGGTGTTTGAATGAATATCTGAGCACCGCACAGCCCCGTCAGGTTGACACCCAAAACTAACCACCACACACTGCGTGACCTCAGGCTAAGGAGTCTCAGTTGACTCATCTACAAAGTGGGTGTAATAACACCCACCTCAAGGGCTACTGGCGATTAAATGAGATCTTAGGCACGTGGTGCCGGACATCCGGTGGGTGTGCAGCGAATGCTCTTGCCCTGCCCTGCTTCTCCCGGAAGGGCATCTATAGCGTCTCCTCTGATGGGGCTCTTTGCTGGACGGACTCCTTGAGCCCGGGCCAGGCTCCACTCTGCAGATGGCCTGAGGACTTGATCTTGGCAGCCTCTTCCTGGTTTGTCTGAACCCCCCTGCCAGCCCACCCCTCCGGCTGCCTGGCTCGTGAGCTCAGCCTGCACAACCTTGGTCCGTGCTCGGGGCCCTCATGCAGTGTGGGTCCTTCTCCCACCCCGGGACACCCATGTCACCTGCCTGGCCTGCACCATACTCTCTGTCCTTTCACCAGCTTCTCGGTGTAAGGGAAAGTCTGTCTGCAACTTGCACACTTCACAGGTCATGCGTGCATGTCCCTTCTCAGACCCATGTGGCTCCAATGGCATCGTGTGTGTCTTCTCCCTTGGTTGGGACGCAGCTACATTCTTGTGGATTTAGACTACAGCAGCTGATTTCTCTCTTACAAAGAGCTCCATGGGTCAGAGCAGCTCTGCTGCACCCGGTCACTCAGACATCCAGTGTGTCGCTCCCCCATCCTCAGTGGCTCTCATGGTCTACACCTGCAGCTGAGTTTCCACCAAGTGTGGGCTCCAGCAAGGGGGCAGGGGAAGGAGTGTGGACAGCAGGGGCTGCCGGTCCCAGCCCCAGGAGCAGCACTGGTGTCCCTGCTCACACCCCGTTAGCAGAAGTGTAGTGTCGCGGCCACACATCACTGCCAGAAAGGAGGAGGTGCAGGAGGAAGGTGCTGTCTGGATGACGGGCTGTCGGACCACGCTTCCCGCTCACTTCCCCGGTGCTGGCGCAGACCGCAGGGAAAGAGGGACAGTGCTGTGCGGCTGTGCGCTGTGTCCTGAGAGGCAGCGGGGCCACCAGCGACCTGCAGGGAAGCACGGGCCTGCTGGGGACATGGTGGCTGTGTGACCAGCACTCTGGTCTAGGCGTTCTCCAGCCGAGAGATACGCATGATGAACACGAAGCTATAAATAAATGAATACTTGCTTCATAAATAAGAAGTTAAAAAATAATGACCCGGAGCCACTATTTCGTCATGACACATTTCCGTCAGCTCCCAACTCCTTAATTTTCTCTCCTTCGGTCTCCCTCTCTCTCTTTATAACCATTTTATCCTATCAGTTCTGTACACATCCTCTCCCATCTCTATATGTATATCCTGCTCGTTTTTCTGGAGAACCTAGTGCAGGTGTGATTCCCCTTTCAGAACTCTCCTCCCAATTAAAGAAACAAGCGTCACAGAGTTATGATAATAAACTATCGCTACTCATTGATAAACCTTTTCGTGTCCTGTACATTTAAAAATGTTTATCTCTGTTTTCTTCTTATGGTCCTGAGTTGACCACCAATGAACTAAAAATTATTCTCCTCTTAAACAGCATGCCGGAAATTGTTCCAAAACTTCCGTCTAGATTCAGATGCCCGGTAGACCCCATGGACGCACACATGTTCCATTTCAGTGAAGTAACATCGTTGGGTCTAATTCAGTGTGACTGCATACCTGTGTCTGGGGGTCCCCCACGTGAACGTTTTTTTTAAGGTCTGGCCAATACTGAGTAAACGTGGTCCGTTCACTCTGAGAAATTCCCCTTGGGCTGGGACACCACAGCTGCGCGGTAACTCTGTCCTGTCTGAAACACACGTTGGCTCTGCAAGGACCATGCCCGCCCCCTTGACGCCACGTCCCGGGAAGCAGGGGGCTGCCTCAGCTGCTCCCTGCTGGCCATCCAACCTTTGACCTTAGTGTTTCAGAAGGTTCCAGAAGCTGGGCAGAGGCTCGGATCAGGGACAAAATGGGTAAGAGAGTGGATGGCGGCTCCTTCTTGCTATGAATTCAAGAATTGGCTCGTTTACAGCTCCTGTGAAGTCATCCATGACATTCCCGGCAGGAACATCTTTTTGTTTGTTTGTTTAATGTTCGTTTATCCATTCTAAGAAAGAGAGAGAGAGAGAGAGAGAGAGGGAGAGAGAGAGAGGGAGAGAATACCAAGCAGACTTCGTGCTACCAGCACTGAGCCCAGCTCAAGGCTCGAACTCACCAACCATGACATCGTGACCTGAGCTGAAACCAAGAGTTGGACACTTAACCTACTGAGCCATACAGGCGCCACCCCAACAGGAACAACACTTGTCCCTCTGGGAGTAGCTGCATTGTCTCCCTCGTTTTGGCTTTGGCATTGCAAAGAGTGGGCCTTGTGACAGGGTCACCCTGGCTTTGCTCACTGTTGTCCTTATGGGGAAAGACCCCTAAAGTTTCCTCGGGAGCGTGTGGCTCCTTTCGCCCCAGCTGGGCTGCTGGGCCTGGCCAGACTGAACTCCGTCAGCACATCCCTTCGCCTCCCTTGCCGACAGGCCCTGCCGCTGGCCAGGTTGAGAATGTCCACCTCTCCCCATCCCCACGTGCCTGCAGACGTGAGAGGCTTACAGAGCTGCCAGACCCGGGGAAGACTGACAGAGCCAAGGGGAAGTGAATTTATTCCATCTGTCAGCATTTACAAAGCCCCTACTATGTGCCAGCACCCGGGCTAGATGCCAAACAAACATGGGCCCTGCCCTCTGGGCAGAAGGCAGGCACAAGTCATATTTATCTATTTATTTTTAATAGTCTCAGACTCCTGGTCACAGAGCAAAGATTCAATAAACATTTTAAATTGTGTGCATGTTAGAGAGAGAACGAGAGAAAACGGGAGAGCGCATGAGGGCGTCAGCTCCTGACATGCCCAGTAGGAACCATTAAAAACAAACCCCCATCATTAGTTTCTCCAACGACCGTCTCAAACACTTCATTAGGGAGAAAAAAACAACGCGTTTTCCTCCTGAGAGTCGGTACAGGATTGATTTTCAATGTTTCAAACCCATAAACAAACACCCCCATTTATAAAACCCCATTTCACTCAAGAATCGTATGTCTTCATCTCAAACGCACATTTATGCTTCTTGGTCGGAAAAAGAAAAACACTAAACAGACCTTAGTGACCATTTCATCCAACCTAAGAGGATAGAGGGGGCTCAGCTTTCAGACTTGATCCATGGCAAGCGGGTCCACGCTTGGGGTTATCTGATAGCATTTACAGAGCTCAGGAAATGCCGTCCGTTGGGGACAATGGGACTGACGGTCACGGGAAGGAGACGGAGCATAAGGAAATTGTGAGCAGGGCAGTGAAGAGTGGAGTAAAGTCCTTCATTGTCAAAATGAAATGATATAATAACAGCCTTACAAGTAGTCCGAGGTGAGAGACCCTCCCTCCCAATGAGAGACTCTGTTTACTTCCAGAATTCCACACCAGCAAGAGATTTCCTCAAACAGTTTATTTTAGGAGCACACCCAAGAACACTAGCTGAATTACCTTTCCATTGTGTCCCTGATGTCCCCTTAGGAAAATGTGATGAAAGGCGCCTGTGTGGCTCAGTCGGTTGGGCATCCAACTTCGGCTCAGGTCATGATCTTGCAGTTCACAAGTTCGAGCCCCACACCAGGCTCTGTGGCTGGCAGCTTAGACCCTGGAACTGCTTCAGATTCTGTGTCTCCCTCTCTCTCTGACTCTCCCCCACTCACGCTCTGTCTGTCTCTCTCTGTGTCAAAAATAAATAAAAACATTAAAAAAGAAAATAAAAAAGAAAAACATGGCCCTAACACCAGCCACGCTCTGACTTCCACATCTGCGTTAGGGGTTGAATGACGTGCAGTTTCTTGTTTCAGTGTTCCAGCCATGATGTGGGATGTCAGACGTCACAAGGCATTAACCAAAGCCGCACAGAGATGGAAGTGGGTACCGTGTTTATTTGGAAGTGCCAGTGGCTGCTTAATTGCAGTTTGTAGAAACAAGCTATTGGCTGACAGTTATTTTTCTCAGTTGGGTTTTTGATTTCTGCCATTTCCAGGGTGAGCCTCGAGTACCAAGTCCTGTCATCTGTGGTGACATGATTTCGCAGTCAGCCTCAGGGATGACGGCATTTGGTGAGGAGCTAAATCACAGGTCTGGGGAGGGGTACCCCGCTTTGCCTCACTCCTGGCCCAGAGGCTCCTGTCCTAACTCACCCCAAAGGAGCTCACCACTCACCCCTACCCCTGTGTCAGATGAAGGACCACCATGGACCATCCACTCTGGACTCTTCCAAAGCAGACTTACCAGGTTGGGATACACTCAGGCTTCTTGCTTCCTTTCCCTCCCCTCCCTACTCCCTTTAGGCTTGATAGCACCTCAGCGAAAGGGCTCAGGCAAGTCAAAGAAGGGAGAAGGAAACCAAGTGGAACCCATTTTGCTAATTTCCATTTATGAACAGGAGAAAATTTGAACGGTGAAGGAGGTTACCCGGTCTGCAGGGCTAGTGCTTAATGAACAAGAAGAGGTTTTATTCAACAACTACCAAGAATTTCAAGAAGGTGACAGAAAGCTTCAAACCAAGCAAGGGGCCTTCTAAAGGCTGGGCTCTCTGGGCCCACACAGGCCTCAGGCCCATGATGCTGGCCAAGCAGCGGGGAGAGGGGAGGTGGCAGGAAGGTGGAGACACAACAAACTTCAGTAACTTAAGTCCCATCCTGAGTTAAGGGGTCCCAAGTTCAAGGAACAGTCCCTAAAACTGGACGGATTCGTCTCTCTCTGTTTCTAAGCCCGGACTTCACGCCCAAATGGTGAGAGGCGGTAGGAGAGGAGCTGGTGGGCTGAGGCCGGAACAGGCTGGGCACGGGGCAACTGTGGAGAAGTCGGCTGTGGGAAACAGAACAGCCCATGCAGCTGCCCCAGGGCCCACCCTCGTGGCACAGCGAGGCCAGAAGAGAGAGCCTCCCCATCCTTTGCAGAATAAAATTCCCAAGGATTGTTGACAGAGCCAGCTTTGGTCACGTGCCCATCCCCGAACCCATCACCGGCCAGGAGACAGGGCATCCTGATTGGCCAGGCCTGGGTCTCGTGCTGTGTCCACGGGGCCAGCAGAGGAAGGGGCACCTTGACTGATAGCTCTATCAGAAACCACGGGCTATTGGGGATGGTTCCCGATGGCAAAGCTGGTGCTTCTCCTAGAAGGACAATGAAAAAGTGTGTTGGACACACAAGAAATAAAGCAACGAAAGCCAGCTATAACAACCCAAGCCAAGTTATACAAAAAAAAAAAAAGAAACGTAATTGTGTGAAAAATTAGGAATTCCTAGAGTAGACCTGTATTTAGGGATTCCAGGAACCCACATGTTATCACCAGATTTCCTATCTATCTAGCTAACTACACATCCATCCATCCATCCATGCATCCATCTCTCTCATGATCCTGCTTCTCTATGTCTACTGTCAAGACACAAGGCTCTGAAGCCAAACTATTGGATTTAAGTCCAGACTCCATAATTTGTAGCTGTGTGGCTTTGGGACAATTTATTTACACTTTGTATCTCAGTTTCTTTTCTGCAAAATGGGGACAACCTATCTCATAAGACTGATGTGAGAATTAATTCAGTTACTCTGGTACTCTCAGAAGAGTGACTGGCACCTGCTGTCTGCTCCATAAACATCAAGCTCTCACTGTCATTACTACGGCTGGACTCTTTGCATGTGGTTTGGGTGGGTAAGCATTGGAGAGGTGTAGGGAATGGCCGGGGATAGCTCCAGGCCTGTGCTGTTCCATCTCACCAAACCTCAAGGACAGAGAAAGCTTCAGTCATCCAACATCTATACAGTAAACCCTAGGAAAGGACCCTCAGGCCCTGGCCTTGGTTTCATGCCCAAGTCCAGGTTCTGGGGCACTCACTGTAGTCAGGGGATGGGATACTAGGGTTGACAAAGCAGGATCATGTGGCCATCACTGTGCCTAAGAGTGGGGGTTGTGATTGGCAGTCTTGTGAGAACCAAAACAAGGAGATGGCTGTTACCAGAAGGCAGGGAGAAGAATACCAGGTAAACTAAAGCCACAGGTATCCCTTACACTAATAAGCCTTTTGAGGAGACCGCTTACATCTTCCATAAATAGCTACAGGGTGGCTGCGACGGGCCATTATTTTAGACCCATTTTCCAAGTTCCAGTGGCTTCCATACCCTGCATGGCTTGCAATCCAGCTCCTGGCACAATAGTTGACACACAATGCTGCGGGGGACCAGCCCACGCACCGGAGTCTAAGGGTCCCTGAGTAGGGGGTTGGTGTCGGCGAAATATCTACAAGAAAGAACACAGACAACATGAATGGTGGAAGAGACCACACTTTACTGTGAAACTTGGTGTCTTATATACCATAGGTGATTACATCTTTTTTTTTAATGATTACATTGTTTGTAACTTCTTAGGAATCACATGTTTCAGAATAGATCATTGTTTTCACGGAAGAGAGAACAGAAAATTAAAGACAGGAATGAAGTACAATACAGAAGATCAAAAAACATAATTTATCACTAAAAATACATCAGCAGGGGTCTTATTTTGCCTATATAGTGTAGTATTAACCGAAGCTTATGACAATGCGTCCTCCTCCCTGCTGACTCTGCTGTCAACCCATGAACATGATGTCCAGTCCTAGAGTCGTTATGAGCTTATCTTCATCTGGGAGTCTTTGTTCTGAGGAGATTCTTTGTTGCCTGGTTGTGGGACCAATTTTAGGTCAATTCTCAGATTAGGAATTACTCATCACACAAATGAGGTAAATGGATACTATAAATGGCAACATTTTCCCCACTCAGAGTCTTGAATAGAAAAAAAAATTGTTTTTGCTTTTTTGTTTTGGTCTCTGAGTCTCCCATTCACAGAAGGTGTTGCCTTTGGAGAGTCTCGACCTTATGCAAGTTGTCTGAGTTCAAGGTGTGCTGTTCTTAAATGGATGTTAAAACCAAGTGCTAAGACCTAATTCAAGCGACACTCCACCCGGAGCTCTGACTTTAGTAGCAGATCACTCCCTCTCCCTCTGACTTCCAGGTCTGTCTGTGTCTCTAGTACTAGAATTCCCCCCCCCCCCTTTCTTTTTAAAGCCATGACTTTGCAATTGCTTCAGGTGTCCAGATTTTATGGGCATTTGCATCCCAAACTATTCCACATCTGCTTGGCCCGCTATGTTTCTAAAACCATAAATCTATTGTAGACACTGAGTAAATTTTAGGATAATGGAGAAATGCACCAATGACCTGTCATATTGGGGAAAATGAAAGCAATGTTTAGGTGGCCTGCCAGCCCCATTGTTCCCTAACTATGTGAAAGACAGTATAGAGAGTCTCATGGGTGCCACTCATCTCTTCCTTTCCCATTTGTCTTTCTTTTATCATCAGCTAAGAGATAAGAACAGCCCAAGGTCACCATTCTTAGCAGCAATACAGATTGCCGTCCAGACAGTTTATTGAATCCACTGAATAAACCATGCCAGCTAGGCATGGTTCATTCACCACGCATCACAATGCAGGAAGTGCTCTCTATGCATTATCTCATTTGCTTTTGATTATAAATCTGTAGGGTAGCAACAGTATTGTTGGTCACACTTTACAAATGTTGGCCCTGTGTGATGCAGAGAAGTAAATCCACAGCAAGAAACGAGGTGTGCTGGGTTGAGACTCTGGTTGTTCCGACCTCAAAGTCTGCCTATTTCCAGTAAAAAAATAAATAAATAAAAGCAAGATGGCAGAGCGAATGGAAAACGCTGGATCTGTTCTGATGTAAATTTTTTGGCACTCACACCCTCCATGTTGTGAGAACACAGCCCCTGGTTAATCTGCTTCCGTCCTTCCCCATCTCACCCCTACCTCCTCCTTCTAGCCCAGAACTGCATTAACATTTTTGCCTGGTTTCCTTGGCTTGCCCTCAACCCTCCTTCACCCCCACTTGCCAATTTCTTTTCTCTGCCATAGATTCGAGCTGCTGAAGCCCACAATCTCCAGTGCTCTGGTCCATGAGTTAATGGCTTATCACTAGAATCTTCACAGGGCAATGAATATCGGTCATGAGCTACCTCTCCCCAGTCTCCCACCCCTTCC
>PJEM01013346.1:0-41451 GCA_004023845.1 Helogale parvula
GAAAGAACAAAGCATTTGACTTTACGTCAGAATACCAGGTAAAAGAAACGTCCTGATCTGCATTCAGCAATGCTGGGAGGCGGAGAATTAACACTGAATAATGACTGTCTCCATGTCTCCAGCTTCCAGATGCAAATCTTGTTTACTGGCTCACTCTGCTGAGTGAATAATCCTTGCCTTGAGGCAGACAGGAACATGGCGGTCCCCGACAGGAGGGTATCTCAGTACCCCTCCAGAGTGGTGTCAGAGATGACCAAATGGTAACTTGATTTGAATCTTTTGACTAATAACAAGTCCCCACCCATGAAGTATCAGAAGACACGACGTCAGAAGCTTGAATTTCAACCACCCAGCACTCAAGAGGTGCCTCAATGGGTTTCTGTTACAGCGTCAACGGAGGAGGCCCACGCAGGAGTCAGGACTTTCACCAGTGCCCACAAGGGTTCCTCCAATCTCAGCTGTGAATGAATGCAGACAAAAACAGCTAAAAGAGAAGATTTAAATAAGACCCAGAGTCTTGAAATATAATGAGTATGTCTGAGTTTAAATGGAAAATCATTCATCATACCAAATATCACAAGGAACTCAATCAGAACAACAAAAAAAGAGGGCAACAAACATATATCAATACTGAGATAACAGAGATGTTATTACCTGAAAAAAATGTAAAGCAGCTATTATAATAATGTCCCAATGAAAAATTATTTTAAAAATGCTAGAAACATATGAAAAAAATAGTAATAAAGTCTGATCAAAGAAATAAAAGACATAAAGAAAATGCAAAAGGAAACTTTAGAACTGATAGAGTCATCAAAAATAAAAAGGGATGGGCTCAACAACAAAATGTAGTAGATAGAGAAAAGAGTCACTAAACTGGAAAACAGAAGGAATGGAAATTGCCCAGTTTGAACCACAGTGAGAAAATGGACTAAAATAAATAACCTGAGAATCTGGAAGACAAGTGAGACTGTAACAAAAGATTTAACATTCATGCCATTTGAGTCTTGGAAGGATATGAGAAGAAAGGCCGAGCTGAAACAGAATTCAGAGTCCTTTGCACAAAACTTGCCAAATTTGACAAGAGATACAAACCTGCAAATAAAAGAAGTGAGTGAAACCTAACCAGGATAAAACCAAGTAAATCCATGTTAAAACACATCATAAGCTTTTAAAAACTAAAGAAAAAGAAAAAAATCTTGAAAGCAGCACCAAAAAATGACATTTTGGGGGCACTACCAAGGTGGCTCAGTTGATTGAGTATCCAACTTTTGATTTCGGCTCTGGTCATGAGATCAAGCCCCACATCAGGTTCTGTGCTGAGCGTGGAACCCGCTTAAGATTCTCTCTCTCTCTTTCTCCCTCCTTCCCTCCCTCTGCCCCTCTCCCTTGCTCCTGCTCTGTCTCTCAAAACAAGTAAGAAACCAAAAAAATAAAAATGACACCTTACCTACAGAGGAAAAGCAATTAGAATGACCGTGTATACCTTGTCAAAAGTCTTGGAGGCCAGAAGCAAATGCCACAATATTTTCCAGGTTTTGAAAGAAAAGATCTGTCAACTCAGATTCCTCTACCTCAACAGTATCCTTCAGGAATGAAGTGATAATTAGGATATTCTCAGGTAAGAAAAACAAACAGAAATTTTCATCAGTAGAATTGCCCTAAAAGAATGAATAAACAGAAATAAAATTACATGAGAAGGAAACCTGCAATATCAGGAAGAAATAACTGAGTAAACAAAAATATAGGTAAATACAAAAGGCTTTCCCTATTTCTGAGTATTCTAGATTATATTTGATGATGGAAGCACAAATCACAGCACTCCACTACAGATGTGGATCTATGTGGGCAGAGATAAAATATTTAAGATGATTATATTATAAAGTGAGAAAAGAAAAGAGACATAAAGCAAGGTGTGATTTCTGCACTTCAGTCACCTTGGTAAAGTGTTGACATTAATACACTGTGATGAGTTATGTGTATATAATGTAATACCCAGAACAACCACTAAAGCAAGCTATAAAAAAAGATACAGTCAAAAACACTATAGATAAAACAAATCGAGATACTAAAAAATATTCAAGTAACTTAGAGAAAGAATAAAGAAAGCAGAGAAAGAAAGAAAACAAATGGGAAACAAAAATTATAATGGCAGAATTAAGGGTTTATCTCCGAGACATAGATTTGTGTTCGCACAAAAAAGCTATGTGGAGATATCTGTAGCAGTTTTATTCATAATAATCAAAACCCGTAAACAGCACAGATGCTCTTTAATATGGGAATATTTAGAATATAGTACATACACAACATCGAATACTACTCAGTGATTAAAAAGGAGCAACCTATAAACACACACAAACTGGATGAATCTCTAGATAATTATGTGAATGGAAGAAGCAAATTCCAAAAATTGTACATGGTATGATTCCACTTATGTAACATTCTTGGAATGACAAAATTGTGGATTTCTTATGGTTGCTCTTTGCATCATATATCTTTTTTTGTTTATTTATTTATTTTGAGAAAGAGAGAGCATGAGTAGGGATGGGGCAGAGAGGGTGGAGAGAGATAATCAACTTGGGGCTTGATCACACAGACTGTGAGATCCTGACCTGAGCCAAAATCGAGAGTTGGACATTTATCTGACTGAGCCACCCAGGTGCCCCTGCATCATATATCTTTCCTCATCGTTTTACTTTCAACATGTTTGTACCTGTGAATCAAAAGTGTGTCTCCTGTAAACAGGACAGGCTATGTCTTTTAATTCACTCTGACAATCTCTGTCTTTTAATGGCTGCATTTTTACCACGTCTTGTTAATGGAACTATTAATGTGTTAGAGCTTACGTCTTTAATTTTCCATTTTGTGTTCTCTGCTTTAAATTTTTTTTATTTTTTTAATGTTTTTTATTTATGTTTGAGAGACAGAGAGAAACAGCGTGAGCAGGAGAAGGTCAGAGAGAGAGGGAGGTAAGGAATCTGAAGCAGGCTCCAGGCTCTGAGCTAGCTGTCAGCACAGAGCCCGATGTAGGGCTCAAACCCACAAACTGTGAGATCATGACCTAAGCTGAAGCCAGATGCTCAACCACCTGAGCCACCCAGGTGCCCCTAAATTTTTTTTTTAACATTTATTCATTTTTGAGAGACAGAGTGCAAGTAGGGGGGGGGTGGAGGTAGGGGCAGAGAGAGAGGGAAACACAGAATATGAAGCAGGTTCCAGGCTCTGAGCTGTCAGCACAGAGCCCAACATGGGGGCTCGAACCCATGAACTGTGAAATCATGACCTGAGCCAAAGTCAGATTTTTAACCAACTGAGCCACCTAGGCACCCCTGTGTTCTCCATTTCTCATTATTGTTTTCTTTTTCTGTGTTTCTGTGAGTTGTTAGAATGTTTTTTAGTATTACATTTTGATTTATCAATACAGTTTCTGAGTGTATGTTTTTCTATAGCTTTTTGGCAGTTGCTATATGTATTGCATTATATATAAATAAATTATCACAGTTTACCAATGTTGACATTTTAGCGATCTGAATGCAATGTAGAAACCATGCCTTAACTTGCCTTTTGCCCTTTATAAAAAAGTGTCAGGTATCTTCTCTATAAAGTGCTATAATTTTTGCTTCAATCATCAAACATAAATTTAAGCTATGCAACATAAGAATAACCTAACATATTTATATATGTTCACTGACAGCACCTTGGTGGTGAAAGATTTTTTTTCTCTTTCCATTGTTCATCCTTTCTTTTTGATGTTTCCTTCCTTTGTCATTTCTTTTCTGCTAAAGGAAGAACTTCCTTTAGCTATTCTTTTAGAGTAAGTTCACTGGTAAGTTTTCCTTCTGAGAATGTCTTGATTTTCACTTCACTCCTAAAGAATATTTTCACTGGATATAGAATTGGGGGTTGAAATGCCTTTTCTTTTCACACTTTAAAATGATGTGTCACTCCTTTCTGGCATCCATGGTCTCTGATAAGAAATCTGCTGTCAGTTGAATTGTTTTTCCCTGTAAATGGTAAGGTATTGTTCCTTTAACTGCTTTCAAGATTTTGCTTTGTTTTTAGTTTCCAGAACTTTGCACTCTATTTTGATGTGAATTTCTTTGATGTCATCATGCTGGGTTTCTACCAGCTCCTTGAATCTGCAGGTTTATGTTTCTCACCGTATTTGGAAGTTTTCAGCCATTATTTCTTTAACTACTTTTTCTGCCTCACTTTGTCCTCTTCTAGGACTACAGCGATGCATATCTTTAGTTACAGTCCCATTGGTTGCTATAGTTCTGTCCTCTTTTTTTTTCTATATATATTTTCTCTCAGTTTTTTTGAAATTCCTATTCTATCTTCAAATTTACTAATTCTTCTCAGTTCTGAATGGAGAACGAACACATTTTGCTGTTGTCTTCATCCATTGGTAGTTTTATTTTAGGTAATATATATTTCAGTTGTAAATTCTTTCATTTATTCTTTATATATCTTCTATTACTTTGCTGACACTTTCTGCTTCTTTGTTCAGGCTGTCCATTTTTTCATTTGTTTTAAGCATTTTTTAACTACTTGTTGACACATTTTTATGACGGCTGCTTTATCATTATAGATAATTCTAACTCTGTCATCTCAATGTTGACATCTATTGATTGTCTTTGTCTTTTGTCATGCAAGTTGAGATTTTCTTTGTTCTTTTTATGATGAGCAATTAACAATCAAAACCTGGAGTTTTCAAAATTTAATTTTATTTGAGATAGAGCTTGTGAGGGGGGAGAGAGGCAGAGGGAAAGAAAGAAAATATTAAGTAGGCTCAGCATGGAGCCTCACTTAGGGCTCCATCCCATGACCCTGGGATCATGACGAGAGCTGAATTCAAGAGTCAGATGCTCAACTGACTGAGCCACCCAGGACATTTTTATTGCTGGGAGCCATTTCTGAAGTAAGGTAGGTTTGCAAGGCCTCCCACTGTCAGATGGTGACCCGTTGTCTACCATTCTGCCATTTCTGTTTGTCTATCACTATGCCATTGCTGCTTGAGAACTGACCCCCAGGACACAATGCCAACTGGCATGGAGTGACTTGCGTTCTTATGGTAAAAATATGCTAAATTGTACCTCTTGAAGGAGATTATAAAAATTTCTTTTTTTGTGTTTATGGGAGCAAATATTACATTTTCTGAGAAACCTGCTTTTCTTCCCCCTAAAGAAAACAGGCTACTGAACCCTGCTCACAAAGGACTGCCCTTTGCTTTTACTATGCTAAAAACATTGCCTTGTATTTGAAAACTGAGGGCATCTTCGTTTCCCCATATAATAAGCATCTAAATAACCTACAATTAATCACTAATGATAAAGATTATGCATGAGTCTTCTACCAATCTACGTTCTGGGAAATTTTTACATCCCAATGAATTCGTCAATCAGGAATCATTGTCTAAGAAATTGCCACTCCAGTTTTGTATCCCATATATTTTTTCAATAAAAAAGGCTGACTCTCCAATCAGTGGAGAGATGCAGGCCGACAGTGCAGAGATGCCTGACTAGAGAGCAGAGATGCCTGCCTGCTGATCAGAAAGAACCTCGTGTCTCTCTCATTCCCTTCCCCTTTCGCCAATTCCCATCTCTTTTGTACTGACACCATCAATCCTTCAGAGAAATCCTGGACCTGCTGGAGCAGGACTCTGGCATTTTATATTATGTTTTAAAACTTAGGACTTATTTAAAAATCCTTTGTTTTTTAAATCTGGCTTTTAATGATACTTTCCTGAAAAGGAAATGGGGTGTGCGAGTGTGCTGTATGATTGCTGCCACATCGAATAGAAGTCTATGTCTATGATTCTTCATTGGCTTTCATTGCCATGGCCGTTAAGGGTGTGTGGCTCCTCATGACTGCTGGGTGAAGGTGGGAATTCCAGCTCCCCAATAGGCCTTTACGGATACCACTCTGGCCAGGACAGCAAGGAGTGCTTTATTACTGTTCCCCATCCAGCTTCCACGAAATAAATAAGGGGATGGCTTTGTTACTACCGGATGGTGGGTGGGGAAAGATCTGATTCCACTAGGCCTGCATTGATACTATTCCATCAGGTAATTAGTAGATTTCCTCATTATTTTTGGGCAGGTGAGTAGGAGGAAATGTCCAGGCTCCCTGCATTTTCTCTGGTGACACTGTAAGAGAGGAAGGAGGGATAATTTTACCATCTAAGATGGATAAAACGCTTAGCTTCATAGTCTAATTTCTCCCACACCACCACAGTAGTAAGGTATGAAAGTGCCTCATTTCAGCCTGGTGAGAATCTAAGTCTAGACTTCAGATTTGGCCATTGTAGTTGGGTAGAGATGAAGTATGTTTTGTGCTGTTTGACTGAAAAAGAGTATTATTGCCTTAAAAATGTCCATCCTGTTATGCTCCTTTCCCTAGGCCTTCATATAAACAGAGCACTGTTTTTGTTAAGTTTGGGGGTTTTGGTTTGTTTTTTGTCTTTTTGGTCTGTGCCCATTTTCAAGTTACTGCTCCCAGACTGGGACATATGAGGCAAACTGAAAACCTAGGAGATTCACCATGTATTGTTTCTCAGCTTGAGGTCTCTAGCCATTCTACCTTTCCCCCCCAATCTGTCTGAATCTCATGGCTGTTTTATACATAACGTTCAACACATTTAGTCACACCTGGTGAGAAGAATAGGAAAAAGTACATATGCTCTATCTTCCTAAATTCAAACTTCTTTAGATTCCTTTTTAAATCTCGTTTCCTGGAATAAAATATATTCTAGCAAGAGAACATGATATTTGTACAGAAGCTTGTTATTCTCTCAGAGGCTGCTTGCTACACTTGGATTTCTGCTCTCCTATATTTCACCCAGAGATCAATATCCAAAATAGAGAAGGAAAAGAAAAAAAATTAAAGTTAGGTTGCACTTTCTTATCACTATTACATATTGACAACTTCCCTCACACCTCTGGGCCATAGGCTTGTTCTTTTTTTTTTTGGTCATCTGCTTTCTAATGTAATTTTAACATGTATTTGCTCTTCTTAGCATTTTGAGAGGTTTGCATATTTTCAATACACCATGCTATAATTTTTATTTTAAAAAATAATTTTTCATTCTACACTACCATGGATTTAGTAACCATTATGTATTTTACCAAGTGACATGTGTTTTGCCAGGTGGCTATACTATTGTTAATTTTAAAATGATGTGAATATAGGCTTTAGAGCTATTTATTCATAAAACATATTTATTCATAACATATACTGACTACACATAAAAATAAACAGACATGGTCTTAACCTTCATGGATTTTACAATCTAGTAAGAGAGAGAGAGAGAGATAATGAATAAGTAAGCAAACAAAAAAAATATACAGTAACTGCATGTTGTGGTGAATTTCTAAATGAATTGAAAATGTAGAGTGGTGGAGAATAATATGGTAAAGCAATCTAGAAAGTCAAGTCATCAAGGAAGGCTACACTGAGGAGGCCATATGTAAGGTAAGCCTTGAAGGAACAAAAAAATCAGCCCTACAAAGCATGAAATAGAGAGTATTCTAGACAATGAAGGGCAAGAGAAAAAGTAGAATATTTCACAAATGGACAGAAGAAGTGTAGTGAATGGCCCCTCTACATTCTGAAACTGCTTTCCAGGGACCATTTTCAGGTTGGCTTTCTTCAACTTTTCAAGATGTTGTTTCCGCCTACCATCTGCTCAAGCAGAAGGTGGTCAAGCCTCAGGGATGTTGGCAGTGCCAGTTTCCCTAGCGCTCCAGAAGCTTCTGGTCACTAGCTGATTACCCATTCCATCTGAATTCAAATATCTCAAAACAATAACATTTTCTAATTTATCCAGTCTCCAAGGCACAAGCCACAAGGAAAGAAATGGAATGAAAAGGAGTGTTTGGATGGGAAAATTATAGATAGGGAATAGAAGGCCAGAGTTTCAGGGCTCATTCTGCCATGCCTCACTTTTTTACATGGACAGTCAGTTGCCTTCACTTGACAAATTATTCCTTTCTCCCTGGGAGGATAAAAATCTTAGAGGCAGAACAGACAGTAGAGATTCAGCAGTATAGCTCTCTTAGCTGCAGAATCAGGGATACACCAATGTTCAACCTTCTCATCTGCTGATCTACTACACCTCACAGCTGTTAAATATAAAATGTGCCTTGTCTGAGTTCCCAGGAACTTCAACTAGAATAAATGCTAAGTGATCAGTCTGTATGTGAATGTATGTATATAGTATTGATAAGCATAATCTCTACACACTTTTTAAAACACAAGTATAAAATAGTTGCACAAATGCTTTGATTTCCTCAGAAGAACAGCTATATATATGCAAGGAAATGGTAATGTTAAAGAAGAAGCCAAGTACATACAGTTTTTCTACCTCGATATGTATTCTTACCTCTGCTAAAGGCAAAGATAGTTAACTAGTAATTGTCTTGGGAAAATGAGACACGGAGAGCATTTTCTCTTTTCAGATAATGGTGAACATCTTTCCAGAGAAGAATAAGACTTGACAAGAGGGAAAAGCACGGTAGAGACTTGTTTTTAAGTGATCCAAACACCAACTGTCAGCCTCAAAGGAAAATAATATGCAAGACAGAAATAAAAATGAATGATGACTTAATCAGGACATTACTAGAAAGGGCACTGAGAATTTTAACTATACCACTTGTAAGTTGTTCTACTTTCCAGAATCAAGGCATAATCTATGACCAAAGATGAACCTTGCAAGAATTCAGATCAACTTTATGTTTCTGAGATTTTAAAGTATTTTTCTAATTTATCCACAAGTAACTTACATAAATATAGTTTGACTCCAGTGACATCTACCTTATCCATTGCCTAGTGAGCTTCTTTGACCTGACAATACCGACTCTACCTCTCCCAGGACTAACATCTTCCAATGCATCTTCTATGAGTCCCATTAAAGTTTCAAGATGTTTATCAGAAAAAAAATTTTTTTTTGGAAAAAGAGATTCCATGTGAAGTTAAACTCAAGACATATAGAATGAAATGAAGCTACATGCAGATCTTCTTCGAAGATTTTAGCAAAATGAGCTGCATTTCCCCCGTCCGTTTGAGCAAAGAATGCCTCTGTGTATCAAGAGTGAGATTCTAGTGTTCCCTGAAACTGAACCTGGGAACGAAACGCTGGGCACTCTAATCCAGCAGCAATATCAAACCACAATTCGTGCTCGCGTCAGCAGCATATCTATTAAAATTGGAACGATAAAGAAAAGATTAGCATGACGCCTGCACAAGGAAGATACACAAAACACAATTCATGGCATCCTGGTATGAAATAAAAATTATTTCTCCTTTCACGTTGCAAAAATATTCCATGGGATATGAATCTTGATATCACTTGCCAGTTGAGGCACACAACTTTGTGCTCTTATAACGTTCAGAGGCAGATCATGCTTTTCCTTTTCTCCTCCTCATCTGTCTCAACACTGTATCCTACAAAACGATTATCTAATCTAGTTTCATAGCTGAGCGTAAGCACCAAGGAATTTACCCTCAATGTCCTCACCCTTTTTACTTTATCTTTCATGTTATGTAACTTCTGCTAGTTATAAATAACAAATTCATGTTCATTGTGGAAATTTAACCAAAATATAAGGAAATCAAGATCATATGATTTGGTATTGTATACAAGTATATTAAAGTTGATATTTAGTTATAAATACATAAGAATAACCAAAAACATCAGGAAACAAAAAAGCAGGAGTAAAATTAGCATAGGAATTTGCCTTACCAGATATCAAAATATACTAAAAATGTACTTTAATATGATCAGTGTGATAATGTATAGGAAAGACAAGGAGATTTTGAGAACCAAACAGAAAATCCAAAAATAGATTTAAAAATATTTAACATATGACAAAGGGATATTTGAATTCGGTGGAGAAATGTGATGTATTTCAAAAGGATACATGGCCATAAGTATACCTTAAAAAGAAAATTATATTCCTTTCTCCCACCATTCACAAAAATAAATCACAAATAGATTATACACTGAATTTGTTTTGTAATCAAGCAATAAAACCCTTTGCAGAAAATCTAGGAGGTTGCATGTTAAAAATCTATAGAAAATAAGACATTCTTATTTATTTATTTACTTTTTTTCAAGAGAGAGAGCACAAACAGAAGAGGGGCAGAGAGAGAGGGAGAGGGAATCCCAAGCAGGCTCCATGCTGTCAGCTCAGAGCCTGATGCAGAACTCAGACTCAACAACTGTGAGATCATGACCTGAACCAAGACCAAGACTCATACATTTAACCAACTTGAGGCACCCAGGCGCCCCAGAAGAAAAGACATTCTCAACCAAAACAAGAAACCTAACCCTATGAATAAATAAATACAAAATATGTAAATATGTGAACTTTAGTCTCCCAAATACATAATAAAAAAAAATAAACAATACGCTTTGTAAAACAATTATGCACTCTGTCTCTCAAAAATAAATAAAATGTGAAAAAAAAAGAAAAAAAACATGCAAGTAAACAATAAGCTTTGAAAAATAATAATGCAGATGGTGGCCTAAGTGCTTATAATTGTAATACACAAGTATTGTTTTAAAATCCAAGGAAAAGGGGTGCCTCGGTGGTGCAGTCAGTTCAACTTCTGACTCTTGATCTCAGCTCAGGTCATGATCTCATAGTTTGTGAGTTCAAGCCCTACCGGGAGCTCTGTGCTGATGGTCCAGAGCCTGCTTCTGATTTTCTCCTTCGCTCTCTCTCTGATCCTTCCCTGGTTGTGCACACACACTCTCTCTCCCAAAATGAATAAGTAAACTTAAAAAATAAATAAATAAAATACAAGAAAAATCACATAACCCTGAGGAAAAGTTGGCAAAATAGGAAAAAGAAATTCACAGAATAGAAATTTTTAATGATACAAAATTAATAATAATTAGGTAAATTTATCTTAATGTGATCAATAAAATATAACCTTATACAACAAAATTATCAAAATTTTAACAGTATTCCTGGCAGAGATAGAGATAGGACATGAAAATGTAAATTGTTACCATCTTTGTAGAATGTAGAAAGAAATATCGTGAGAGCAATTAAATGTAATCATACTCATAGCATTTGACACTGAATTTCTGCTTTGGTCATATTTCCCATTGAAAAAAATCCTAGTTAAATATGAATGTATGTACATAGATGTTTATCATAAAATTAAATGTAGTGGCAGAAGTTTCAAAATGAGTTTCTCTTTCACTGGGAATTAAAAAGATGGAAAAAGAAGATGATTAAGAGTATACTTATCTTGATGCCGACTGGGTAAGGGATAGAATTGTAAAATCATTGTCTTGCAAGACTAAAACTAATATCATACTGTATGTTAACTATACTTGAATTTTAAAATATTTAACAATCTTTTAATTTTTTTAATGTTTATTTTTGAGAGAGAGAGAGAGAGAGACTGAGTGTGAGCAGGGAAGGGGCAGAGAGAAAGGGAAACACAGAATGTGAAGCAGGCTCTAGGCTCTGAGCTATCAGCACACAACCCAATGCAGGGCTTAAACTCACCAACAGTGAGGTCATTACTTGAGCTGAAGTCAGATGCTCAGCTGACTGAGCCACCCAGACACCCCTTAACAATTAATTTTTTTTAAAAGGAACATGGATCCCACGAACACTGAGAAAAACCTGGATCAACTAAAATATTTTAACTTTTCTTGACCCCGGTAGAGAAGTTTGAGTAACCAGAGATGGACAGACCCCTCCAGGGAGAGACAGAACAGACTGACTTGCTTGTGACAGAGCACAGGGAGAGGAGCTGGCTCTTCAAGCCTTTCCTGTGGGTTCACGTGGAGGCTCTTTTGAACCAAACTTCATTAGGTGCACACAAGAAATGGTGACAGGCCAGGGGAAGAGAAGAACCCTCCCACACACGGGAGGGGATTAGGAACCTCTGTGGAAAAGGCACAGACCCTCACCATGCCTAATCCCCTACACAGACGTTTTTCTCATTTCAAACCAAAGCCTTAAGCTTCTAAAAAGGCCTTTAAAATGCTGTTACGTGCAGGGTACACATCAAGACCCATAGTAGCTGGTGAAAGGATATAACTCACAGACAATTAATTAAAGATGTACAATTCAATTATTTTTACTCCATTTACAGTATTGTGCAGTCATCACTGCGATCAATTCTAGAAAAGAATTTATCTCTCCGAAAAGACACTTGGTACCATTTAGATATTATCTCTGACTCCTCCATCTCAACGGCCACCCCCATACCAGCTCTAATTTACTGTTGCCTGTATGCACTGACCTATTCTGGGTATTCCATATAAATGGAACCATGTAATTTGTGGTCTTTTGTGACTGACTTATTTCACTCAGTGTGTTTTCAAGGGTCATCTATGTTGCAGCATATATCAGTGCTTCATTACTTTTTTAAAAAATTTTTAAGTGTTTATTATTGAAAGACAGAGACAGAGCGCAAGCGTGGGAGGGGCAGAGAGAGAGAGGGAGACACAGAATCTCAAACAGGCTCCAGGCTGTGAGCAGTCAGCACAGAGCCCGATGAAGGGGCTTGAACCCGCAGATCGCGAGATACTGACCTGAGCCGAAGCTGGACACTTAACAACTGAGTCACCCAGGAGCCCCAGTACTTCATTATATTTATGGCCAAATCATATATCACGTTTTGTGTATCATTTCATCAGTTGGGAACATAGGCATTGCTCTCACTTTTAGGCTATTATGAATACCGCTGCTATGAATGTGCACATACAGCTTTCCGTGTGGATATCTGTTGCTTTGTGAGAGGTATAGACTTAGGAGTAGTATCGCTGAGTCGTATGGTCATCCTATGTTTAATTTTTGGGGGGAGCTGCCAAACTATTTTCTAAAATGCTTGCATTATTTCCATTCCCAAGAACAGTGTATGGAGGTTCCGCTTTATCTACAACCTTGTTAAAATATATTGTCAATCTTTTAGACTGCAGCCCCTCTCACTGATGAGAAATGGTGTCTCGCTGTGGTTTTGGTTTGCGTTTCCCTAGTGACTAACAACGTTGAACATCTTCACCTGTATTTATTGTCCATTTGTGTGTCTTCATTGACTATAAATCCTTTGTCCATTTTTAATTGGATTATGTGCCTTTTTATTATAGAGTTATAAGAATGTTTTATATATAACTCCCTCATCAGATATGTAATTTGCAAACATTTGCTCCTATTCTGTGGGTTATTTTCACTCCTTTTCCGGCTTTATTCAGATAACCATTTATATACCATTCTCACCAATGCTTGTTATATTGTGAAACATTTTACCCCAATAAGGTTATTAGTTAACGCCTCCTTCACCATACATAATTACAATTTTACTGTTGTTGGTACAATTGTTAGAACACTAAGATTCCACTCATATAGCAACTTTCAAATATGTAATGCAGTATTGTTAACTACAGTCCCAGGGAGTACGTTAGATTCCCCAGAACTCATTCATCTAATGACTGAAAGTTTGTACTCTGTGGCCAGTGATCTCATTTCCCCCATTCCTCAGCCCCTGGAAATAACCATCCCATTCTCTGTGTCTGAGTTTGATGTATTTATTCCACATTTAAGTGAGATCATACAATACTTTTCTTTCTATTTGTGACTTGTTTCACTTGGTATAATGCCCTCAAGGTCCATCCAAGTTGTCACAAATGGTAGGATTTCCTTTCTTATGACTGAATAATATTCCAATATATAAATATAGATCACATTTTTTTTTACCCAGTCATCCATCAATGGACACTCAAATTGTTTCCATGTCTTGGCTATTGTGAATAATGTTGCAGTGAATCTGGGAGTGCGGACATCTCTTTAAGATAGTTATTTCTTCTCTTGTCTTTTATCTTTTCTTTTCTTTTCCTTTTTTTTTTCTTTTCTTTTTCTTTACTGGATATAGACCTAGAAGTGGGATTGGTGGGTCATATGGTAGTTCTATTTTTAATTTGCAGGGGAGGCTCCACACTGTTTCATAGTCGCTGCACCAATTACATTCCCAAGAAAAGTGTACCAGTTTTCCTATTCTCACCAATGCTTATTATTGCTTGCGTAATGATGAAAGCTATTGTGACAAATTTGAGGTGCTATCACATTGTTGTTATGGTTTGCATTACCTGAAGATTAGTGACATTGAGCATCTTTTGAAATGCTTGTTGCTTGTTTGTGTATTTTCTGTGGAGAAATGTTTATTCAAACCCTTGGCCCCTGATTTAATAGGATTATTTGTGGGGCTTTATGTTGTTGTTTCATTTCACTTGGGGGAAGTTGTTTTCTCTGTTGTTTTTTTTTATTTGCTATTGAGTTGTATGAGTTCCTTATATATTTTGATATTAAACCCTTTTCTTGTAAATAATTTGCAGACATTTTCCTCCATTCTACAATTGCATTTTCATTGTGTTGATATTACCTTTGTTGTGCAGAATAGTTCAGTTTCATGTACTCCCATTTGTTGATTTTTGCTTTTGGTGCTTGTGCTTTGGGTATCATATCCAAAAAAATCATTGCCATGACCAATGTCAAAAAGCTGTTTCCATATGTTTTCTCCTAGCAATTTTAGGTACAGGTCTTATGTTCAAGTCTTTAATCCATTTTAGATTATTTTTGTAAGTGGTATAATATAATAGGGCTAATTCCATTATTTTGCATATTGATATCCTGTTTTCCCGGCATCACTTACTAAGAGACTATCCTTTACCCAATGGGTATTCTTGGCTTCTTCGCCAGATATTAGTTAACCATATATACGTGTCTATATTTCTGAGCACTCAATTTTGTTCCATTGGATTATGTGTATATTTTTTTGGCAATACAATATTGTTTTGACTACTATAGTTTTGTGATATAGTATGAATCAGAAAGTGTGATGCCTCCAGTTTTGTTCTTTCTCAAGATTGCTTTAGCCATACTGGGTCTTATGTGGTTCCATGTGAATTTTAGGATTTTTTTCCATTTCTGTGAAAACTTGGAATTTTTTTCCACTTTTCTTAATATAGTTTATTGTCAAATTGGTTTCTATATAAGACCCAGTGCTCTTCCCTACAAGTGCTCTCCTCCATGACCATCAGCCCCTTTCCCTTTCCACCTCTCCCTTCAGCCCTCAGTTTGTTTTCAGTATTCAGGAGTCTCTTATGATTTGCCTCCCTCCCTCTCACTAACTCTTTTCCCCCTTCTCCTCTTCATGGTCCTGTTAGGTTTCTCCTATTAGACCTATGAGTGCAAACATATGGTATCTGCCCTTCTCTGCCTGATTTATTTCGCTTGGCATGACTCCCGCTAGGTCCATCCATGTTGCTACAAATGGTCATATTTCATTCTTTCTCATTGCCATGTAGTATTCCATTGTATATATAAACCACATCTTCATTGATCCATTCATCTGGTGATGGACAGTTAGGCTCTTTCCATGATTTGGCTATTGTTGAAAGTGCTGCTATGAACATTGGAGTATATGTGCCCCTATGTATCAGCACTTCTGTATCCCTTGGGTAGATCCCTAGCAGTGCTATTGCAGGGTCATAGGGGAGTTCTATGGATAGTTTTTTGAGGAACCTCCATATTGTTTTCCAGAGTGGCTGCACAAGTTTACATTCCCACCAACAGTGCAGGAGGGTGCCCATTTCTCCACGTCCTCACCAGCATCTATAGTTCCTTGATTTGTTCAGTTTAGCCACTTTGACTGGCTTGAGGTGGTGTCTCAGTATGGATTTGATTTGTATTTCCCTGATGAGTGGTGCTGAGCATTGTTTCATGTGTTTGTTGGCCATCTGGATGTCCTCTTTAGAGAAGTGTCTGTTCGGGTCTTCTGCCCATTTCTTCACTGGATTATTCATTTTTTGGGTGTAAAGATTGATGAGTTTATTGTAGATTTTGGATACTAGCCCTTTATTTGATATGTTATTTGAAATTATCTTTTCCCATTCCATTGGTTTCCTATTAGTTTTCTTGATTGTTTCCTTTGCAGTGCAGAAGCTTTTTATCTTGATGAGGTCCCAATAGTTCATTTTTGTTCTTGAATCCCTTGCCTTTGGGGATGTGTTGAGTAGGAAATTGCTGCGGTTGAGGTCAAGGAGGCTGTTTCCTACCTTCTCCTCCAGGGTTTTGATGGATTCCTGTCTCACATTCAGGTCCTTAAGCCATTTTGAGTATATTTTTGTGTATGGTGTAAGAGAGTGGTCTAGTTTCATTCTTCTACATGTTGCTGTCCAGTTCTCCCAGCACCACCTGCTAAAGAGGCAGTCTTTTTTCCATTGGATACTCTTTCCTGCTTTAGCAAAGATTAATTGGCCATCCATTTGTGGGTCCAGTTCTGGGTTCTCTATTCTTTTCCATTGGTCTATGTGTCTGTTTTTGTGCCAATACCATAGTGTCTTGATGATGATATCTTTGTAGTAGAGGCTAAAGTCTGGGATTGTGATGCCTGCCGTTTTGGTTTTCTTCTTCAATATTACTTTGGCTATTTGGAATTTTTTGTGGTTCCATACAAATTTTAGGATAGTTTTCTTTAGCTTTGAGAAGAATGCTGGTGCAATTTTGATTGGGATTGCATTGAATGTGTAGATTGCTTTGGGTAATAATGACATTTTAACAATGTTCATTCTTCGGATCCATGAACATGGAATGTTTTTCCATTTCTTTGTGTCTTCTTCAATTTATTTCATATGTTTTCTATAGTTTTTATTGTACAAGTCTTTTACATCTTTGGTTAGGTTTATTCCTAGGTATTTTGTCGCTTTTTTGTGCAATTGTGGGTGGGATAAGTCTCTCGATTTCTCTTTCTGTATCTTCATTATTGGTATATAAAAATGCAACTGATTTCTGTACATTGATTTTGTAACATGCAACTTTGCTGAATTCATGGATCAGTTCTAGTAGGCTTCTGGTGAAGTTGGTTGGGTTTTCCATGTAGAGTATCATGTCATCTGAGAATAGGGAAAGCTTGACTTCATCTTTGCCAATTTTCATGCCTTTTATTTCCTTTTGTTGTCTGACTGGTGATTCTAGGACTTCCAGCACTATGTTAAACAATAGTGGTGAGAGTGGACACCCCTGTCGTGTTCCTGATCTCAGGGGGAAAGCTCTCAGTTTTCCCCCATTGAGGATATTAGCTGTGAGCTTTTCATAAGTTGCTTTTATAATGTTTAAGTAAATTCCTTCTATCCTGACTTTCTTGAGGGTTTTTGTTACGAAAGGATGCTGTATTTTGTCAAGTGCTTTTTCTGCATCTATCAACAGGATCATCTGGTTTTTATCTTTCCTTTTGTTAATGTGATATATCACATTGATGGATTTGTGAATATTGAACCAGCCCTATAACCCAGGAATGAATCCCATTTGATCATGATGGATCAAATTTTTTTGGATTCTCTATTGTTTACTTCTGCCCTGATCTTTATTATTACTCCTCTTTTGTAGGGTTTGGGGTGCTTTTGTTTCTCCCCTTCTAGTACCATTAGGTGCTCTGTTAGATTTTGAGTTTGCACTTTTTCTAGTTTGTTGAAATTGACCTGGATTGCAATATACTTTCCTCTTAGGACTGCTTTTGCTGAATCCCAGAGAGTTTGGATTGTTGTATTTTCATTTTTATTTGTTTCCATATATTTTTAAATTTCTTCTCTAATTGCCTGATTAGCCCAATCATTCTTTAGTAGTGTAATTTTTAACATCCACATTTTTGGAGGTATTCCAGGCTTTTTCCCGTGATTGATTTCAAGTTTCATAGCATTGTGATCTGAAAGTGTACATGGTATAATCTCAATTTATTTATATTTATGGAGGTCTGCTTTATGACCCAGTATGTAATCTATCTTAGAGAATGTGCCATGTGCACTCAAGAAGAAGCTGAATTTCCTAGCTTCAGGATGCAGAGTTCTAAATATATCTATCAATTCCATCTTTTCCAATGTGTCATTCAAGTCAATTGTTTCTTTAGTGATTTTCTGCCTGGTTGATCTATCCATTGCTGTCAGTGGAGTATTAAAGTCCCCTGCAATTAGCACATTCTTATCAATAAGATTGTTTCTGTCTGTGATTAATTATTTTATGTATTTGGGTGCTCCCGAATTTGGCACATAGATGTTTATAATTGTTAGCTCTTCCTGATGTAGAAACCTTGTAATTATTATATAATGTCTTTCTTCATCTTTTGTTACTGCCTTTACTTTAAACACCATTTGTCTGATATAAGTATGGCTACTCTGGCTTTCTTTTGACTTCCAGTTGCATGACAGATATTTCTCCATCCGCTTACTTTCAATTTGAAGGTGTCTTCAGGTCTAAAATGAGTCTCTTGTAAACAGCAAATAGATAGATTTTGGTTTTTTTTTTTTTTTTATCCATTCTGCTACCCTGTGTCGTTTGATTGGAGCATTCAGTCCATTTACATTCAGTGTTATTTATTGAAAAATGTGGGTTTGGATTCATTGTGTTCTCTGTAGAGTTCATATTTGTGGTGGTGTCTCTGATACCTTGTATTTCTTGCAACATGTCCCTCATAGAGTCCCTCTGGATTTCTTGTAGGGCTGGTTTGGTGGTGATGAATTCTCTCAATTTTTGTTTGTTTGGGAAGACCTTTATCTCTCCTTCTATTTTGAATGACAGGCTTGCTGGATAAAGGATTATTGGCTGCATATTTTTCTGTTCATCATATTAAAGATTTCCTGCCATTCCTTTCTGGCCTCCCAAGTTTCATTAGATGGGTCTGTGACCACTCTGATAGGTTTCCCTTTGCATGTTAGAGTCCTTTTATCCCTAGCTGCTTTTACAATTCTCTCTTTATCTTTACATTTTGCCAGTTTCACTAAGATTTTTCATGCCGAAGATCGATTCTAGTTATTTCTTAAGGGAGTTATCTGCACCTCGTGGATTTCAATGTCTATTTCTTTCCCCAAATTCAGAAGTCCTCGACTATAATCTGATCAAGCACACCTTCAGGACCTTTTTCTCTTTCTTCTTCTTCAGGAATTCCTATGATACAAAAATTGTTCCATTTGATTGTGTCACTCTGGTCTCGAATTTTCCTTTTGTGCTCCTGTATCAACATCTCTCTCTTTTTCTCGGCTTCCACTTTTGCTCTAACTGTGTCTTCTAATTCACCTATTCCCCTCTCTGCCTCTTCAATCTGTGCCAGTGGCTGGCTCCATTTTATTATGCACCTCATTTATAACCTTTTTTAACTCATCGCAGCTATTTTGAAGGTCCCTAGTCTTTGTATCAATAGCTTCTCTGATGATTTTTTTTAAGTTCGGTGATTAATTTTATGTCAATTGTTCTAAATTCTTATTCAGTTATATTGCTTAAATCTGTTTTGAGCAGTCTATGGCTGTGACTTCTTCCCGGAGTTTCTTTAGGGGAGAATTCTTTCATTTTGTCATTTTGATTACCTGTCTGTTTCTTGTTAGTTTTAAAAGCTCAGTATGCCCTGTGCACCTGTTAATATTGCTCTATTAAAGAAGGCTCATTGACTGTCTAGGGCCTGTCGTTTCAAGAAGTATTCTTTTAACAGTATCTCTCATTTTCTCTTGTGCCTTTGATTATTTTATTTCCCTACTCAGCAATATTTGGGACACTCCACTATGTGTACTTTGGCTTGTTTCTTGAAGTAGCCCTGAAAAGGGAAACAGACAAACACACAGGGAACAAAAGCATGCAAACGCACAGACAAATCAAACAAGCAAGCAAACCAAAGAGGGAAAGGAAGAAAAGAAAAGGAAAGAAAAGAAAAGAAGAAAAGAAAAAAAGGGGGTGGGGGACAGAGACAACAAAAGACAATGGACAGTCTAAAAGCATATAACCAGCTGAGGGGGGAGATAAGAATGAAATAAGGGGAATTATATCTGGATGGCAAGAGAAGAAAAAGAAGAAGAAAAGAAAATAGGAAAAAAAAAAAGGCAGCACTCCCATGCTGATGGGCATGCTTTGGTGTATGTAGGTCTCTGGGGCTTCTCTCTGAGCCCCACCTTGGTGGTTGTGGGGAGAAGAATGGCAGTTCCCCAAGCTCTGCTCTAACCAAGTGTTGCAAGCTGCTCTTTTGAGTCCGATCTCCCTGTGCCATAGGCGAGCCAAGTTGTGTTTTCCAAGCCCTGCCTTGCTTCAAAATCCTAGTCCATGCACTTTAATGCTACCGCTGGGGTTGAATTGTACTCGGCTGGTGGCCTGCTTCCCAGCCAGGATCACAGAGGAGAATGGGGCTGTCTCTCCTGGCGTGGCCTGGGTTCAGCTGCACCAGATGAGATGCACTCCCTCTGGTGGCCAGCTTCCTAGCCAGGATCAAGTAGGGAGAGGGGGTTGTTTTCCCCTGGCCCTGCTGCCATTATGCCCAAGGATGAATTTGCTGGCTAGATGGGAGGGATTCCTCTCTCTGTGCCCAGCGGTTATATATGGGGTGACAATATCTCTTTCTGTCTCAGGCCAAGTTCTTTATCTATTCTCTAGAGACAGTACTATAAGTGTTTTCAGTATCTGTTTCTCTTCCCCTTGTCTCTCCAGGACTCTGCGTGCTCTCCGGGTGTTGTGCTGGGGCTCCCACCCCTCCACACCTCCAGAACCCAGCCTGTTTTTTAATTTCCCCAGTTCACACTCACTCACTCAAACATCTTTGAGGTTGTCTTTTTTCTGAAGTCTGTGTGTTTTTCCTCCCCCTCTTGCAGATCAGAGTATTGTCGCTTCAGTCCTTCTCAGTTTGATAGATGTGGGTGAAGATTACAGAGCTCCCTACTTCTCCACCATCTTGACTCCCTCCCTAAAACTTGAAATTTTGATAGGGATTGCATTGAATCTATAGATTCATTGTATGGACATTATAACAATATTAACTTTTAAGATCCATGAAGAAAGGATATCATTGAATTTAATTGTGTCACCTTCAATTTTTTTTTCATTAGTGACATAGTTTTCAGTGTGATTGGTCACTTCTTTGGTTAAATTTATTCCTAACTATTTTATTGTTTCTACTGTTATTGTAAATGGGATTATTTTCTTTATTTCTTTTTTAGATAGTTCATTGTTAGTGTGTAAAAACACAATTGATGTTGTATTTTGATTTGGTATCCTAAAACTATGGAATTTGTTTATTTGTTCTGACAGGTTATTTTGGCAGTCTTTAGGATTTTCTATATACAACATCATGTCATCATCAAACATAGACAATTTTACTTCTTCCTTTCTAATTGTTTTGTTGTTGTTGTTGTTGTTTGTTGTTGTTACCTGATTGCTTGGGATAGGGCTTCCAGTACTACAATGAATAGAAATGGGAAGAGTGGACACACTTGTTCCTAATCTTAGAGGGGAAGCTTTCAGCTTTACACTACTGAGTATGATGTTAGCTATGGGTTTGTCATATATGGCCTGTATTGTGTTGAGGTATGTTCCTTCTACATGCAATTTATTGAGAATTTACATAATGAATTGATGTTGTGTCAAATACTTTCTCTTCATCTATTGAGTTGGTCATATGGTTTTGGTCCTTCATCTTATTAATGTGACATATTCCATTTATCAATTTGCATATGTTGAACCACCTTTGCATTCTATGATAAGTCCTGCTTTATCATCATATATGATCCTTTTAAGGGGGTATTAAATTTGGTTTGCTAGTATTTCCTTCAGAATTTTTGCATCTGTGTTCATCAGGCATATTGACCGGTAGTTTTCTTTTGATAATGTATACTTACCTGGCTTTTGTGTCGGGGTAATGCTGGTCTCATAAAATAAGTTTATAAGTATTCCTTCCTCCTCAGTTCTTTTGAAGAGTTTGAGAAGAATTGATCATAATTGTTTTAATGTTTGATAGAATTTACCAGTAAAGCCATATGCTCCTGGGCTTTTTTATTGTTGTTGTAAGACATTTGATTAATGGTTCAGTCTCTTTACTTTTAATTGTTACATTCAGATTTTCTATTTCTTCAGGATTCAGACCTTGTAGATTGCATGTTTTGTAAAATCTATCCATTTCTCCTAGATTGTCTAATTGTTTGGCTGATAATTATTTATAGTAATCTCCTATGGTCCTTTATATTTCTGTGTAATCTGTCTCTTCTTTCATTTAAAACTTACTTGAGACTCTATTATTTTCTTGGCGAGCCTAGCTAAAGGTTTGTCATTTTTGTTTATTTTTTCAAAACACAAGTAGATTGTTGAAATTTTTAATTGTTTTTATAGTCTTTATCATTCTCATCTCTCTGCTAACTTTGGCTTAATTTGTTCCTTTTTTTCTAGTCCCTTGATGTATAAAGTTAGAGTTTATCAGTATAAATTTCTCACTTAGCCCTGTTTTTGCTGCATTTTATAATTTTCATATATTGTGTTTTTATTCCCATTGGTTTTAATATTTTTATTTTCCTTTTTATTACTTTTTGTCCATTGGTTGTTCAGAAAGGTGTTGTTTAATTTCCACCTATTTGTGAATTCTTCAATTTTACACCTGTTATTATTGTCTGTCTTTGTACCACAGTGGTCAGATTTATAGCTAAGTATTACACTTTGAGGATGCTAATGTAAATGGTATTGTGTTTTTAATTTCAAATTCCACGTGTAAAAATTTAGTTTTTATATTTTCCTTATATGTAAAATTGCTATTATTGCTATTAGTTCCAGGAATCTTTGTCAATTTTAAAATTTTTATATATATATATACATATATATATAAATTTTATATATATATGCACACACATACATATGTATATATATGTAAAGTTTTATACACACACACACACACACACACACACACACAAAGATGTCTGTAAACAAAGATAGTTTTATTATTTCCCTGACAATCTACAATTTGTGACCTTTTCTTCTCTTACAGTATTAATTAAGATTTCCAGTATAATATTGAAAGTGGTTCATCCTTTCCTTTCATTGTTCCTAAATTAGTGTGGAAGCTATATGTTTCTCATCATTAAGTATGATGTTAGCTGTTGTTAGCTGTAGGTATTTTATAGATATTCTTTATCAAATTGAGAAAGGTGCCCTCTGTTCCTAATTACTGAGAGTTTGTCATGAACGGGTGTTGGAATTTGTCAAACTTTTTATACATCCATTGATACAATCATGTGATATTCTTCTTTAGGCTGTTGATGTGATGGGTTACATTAATTGACATTTGAATGTTGAACAGCCTTGCATACCTCAGATAAATCTCACATTTTTATGGCATATAATTCTTTTTATACATTTTTGGATCTAATTTGCTAATATTTTGTTGAAGATTTTTCATCTATGTTCAGGGCACCTGGGTGGCTCAGTCACTTAAGCATCTGACCCTTGATTTCAGCTCAGGTCATGATCTCACAATACGTGGGAGAGCCCCACATCAGGCCCTGTGCTAACAGTGCTGAGCTTGCTTGGGATTTCCTCTCTCCCTCTCTCTTTCTCTCTCTGCCCCTCCCCTGCTCTTGTGCACACACACACACGTTCTCTCTTTCCTTCCCTCTCTCTCTCAAAATAAATAAACATTTTTTAAACTTTATTAAAATTTTTTTTATTTTTATTTTTTTGAGAGAGAGAGAGGGAGGTAGGGAGGGAGAGGCAGACACAGAATGCAAAACAGGTTCCAGGCTCTTAGTTGTCAGCACAGAGCCTGATGTGGGACTCCAACTCACAAACCATGAGATCATGACCTGAGCCGAAGTCGGACGCTAACCCGACTGACCCACCCAGGCGCCCCTAAAACACTTAAAATAAAAGATTTTTCTTCTAGGATCATGAGAGATATTGATAAGTGAGAAAGGCATCATGCAATAATCAAACATAAATGAAAATGAGGTTCTTCAAAAGGAACACTAACATACTAACCAATTTTTAAAAATACATAACATAATAATTTAAAAATAATTCTAGAAATCAAAGAAGATTGGAATATACAGAATAATGGGCAAACTATGTCCCAGTACCATAGTCACAAAATCTCAAAGCTGTGCCTTTTTTCTCCATCAGAAGCTGCTACATTCATGTACGGCACCCATTTCTTACCCGCACCCTGAGATAGCCTTCCAATTCAGCTCTCTGATTCCAGCCTACACTTCTCAATCACTCTTAACACAAGAGCCAAAGTAACCTTTTTAAAATGTCAACGCTATGGGTTACGTGGGTGGCTCAGTTGGTTAAGTTTTGGCAGCCTGATTTCGGCTCAGGCCATGATCTTGCAGTCCATGGGCTTGAGCCCCAGTTTGGGCTCTGTGCTGACCCTGCAGAGCCTGCTTGGCATTCTGCCTCTCTTCCTCTTTCTCTGTCCCTCCCCTGCTCTTTCTGTTTTGTGCTCTCTTGTGCTCGCTCGCTCTCTCTCGCTCTCTCTCTCTCTCTCTCTCTCTTGCTTTCTCTTGCTCTCTCTCTCTCTCTCTTGCTTTCTCTTTCTCTCTCTCTCTCTCTCTCTCTTGCTTTCTCTTGCTCTCTCTCTCTCTCTCTCTCTCTCTCTCGAGCGTGCACTCAAAATAAATAAACAAAAAAATTTTTTAATGTCAACCATATCAGGTCACAGAAAAAGTCCCTTCTTTTGTGTTAAATACAAAAAAAAATTGCTCGAGTTATCTTCTGTTTTTCTTATGGTTTATTTTTTACATGTAACTTTTAAAATTTGCATTGTTATGTAAGTTATGAAATCTGTTTTTCTCCAAACCGTTAACTAAACATTTAAACCACTAGCTAGATTCCAGTATTCAATAAGACTTTCTCAACATATTTATTTGTGATGCCAGTTTTATCATACAATCCAATATGCTCTTGTGTCTTCCTGAGCTATTTGCTCTATTAAGTTGATCTCTCAGTCAATTTGTGGGCCATTGCCACATTATTTTATTATCTTGTTTTTATTTTAATTTATAATATATTAGATAGTATAAATCTTTTTGGTCCCTTTTAAGTATTCAAAATCATTAATATTAGTTTTTGAATATTGAATCAAACATTTTGCAGGGCCAGCAGTCATTGTATTTTCACAGAATTCTTTATTCCTGCTTTCAAAGTACAAAGAAAAGAACGTATGAGATTTTTCAATGCATTTGCATTTAAATATATAAAATGACATCAGCAGCATCCTTAAAATAATCAGTCATCTTGTCCAAGAATGAATGAGCCTCCTAGATTAATTCCTGATCATTTCAATATTTTGCATTGATGATAATTCCAATGAAGAGGCTTTCAGTTATTTCTCCTTTTCTCCTCCAATGGTCTTACCTTCCTACCTCATTTACTCACTCCGATAAACATATCTTAGGCCTCTTATGCCAATTATATCTCTTCTATATCCTCAATTCCAAGCATCATCTCCTATCTTTCCAGTTCATTGCCTTTAGAACCCAATGACAAAGGCCCTTTGCAGGGTCATTAGGTCTTATAATCTTTTCTCTTTTCTCCATATTCCTTACACTTTTACTTGTTTCCATACCCAGTTTAGATGCTAGGGTCTTATTATAATGATTATTTTCTTGTATAGACCCAGTCAATTTATTTGCTCTTCTCTCCATTGACCCTATTTGCTTGGAAATTTAACCCTAATTAAATTCAGTTCTCTTTCTACTCATACCAGCGTCCATGCAGCAGAATGTGGTTAGAGGAAAGCATACACCCTGCTGATTATTCCCACTCATGATCGCCATTCACAATCTCACTCATGACTGCCATCTACAAAGAGCCCTCAGTTCCACCTGACAATCCTATTTCATTTCCTTATTCCATTCAATTTCCAAATTGCTTAGTAGCTATTTCATACATTGGTCATAGCCTCCAACCATTTTCCCTGTTCTCAATTTCAACTGATGATGTTGCTTTTTATTTATTGATAAAATAGGGGGTCCTCGGTGGCTTAGTTAAGTATCCAACTCTTGATTTTGACTCAGGTCATCATCCCAGGGTCATGGAATTAAACCCCACATGAGGCTCCACCCTGGGTGTGGAACCTGCTTAAGATGCTCACTCTCTCTCTCTCCTTCTCTCCCCCTCTCTCTCTCTTCCTCCACCCTTCTGCCCCTCTTCCCCTCTTGTGTGATCTCTATCTCTTTCTAAAATAAAAAAAAATTAAGAAAATAAAAAACAATTAGAAAAAGTGTTTCTCATGCTCCTGTCAGTACAAGTTCCAGCTCACCTACATTTGTGCTCATATAGCTTGCCTTCCATTTTATTTCTAAAGTTAAATTCTTTGTGTGCTAAGACCACACAGTGGCGATAGAAATCACCATGTAAACTGAATTCCATTTCTTCTTGTCTACCCAAAGACATTTCTCTAGTATTTGTTCCCTACTTCTCCCATATCACAGAATTTTTTGTCTCTATGTATTTATTCCAATAAGTTTACAGACTTTTTCCCATATTAAAAAAATGTTATCTCCTTTCATAACATGATGTTATGTAATGTCCTCTTTTACAAACACCCCATTTATCACCTCCATGTCGTGACTAAATTTCTTAAAGGAACTATCCATACGTGTTATATCCAATTCTCTTCCCATTCATTCTGTTTGTAAATACTCCAGTTATGCTTAAACTCCTATATTCTGTAAACAAAAGATTTTATTAAGATTACTAAAGGCCTCCATATTGTCGAATTTAATGTTTGATTCTCATCAGGCTATCACCAACATCTAACTCAATGATTATATATTCTACTTTTATTCTTTCTTTCTCTTTCTTTCTTTCTTCCCTTTCTTTCTTCTAGGTTGCCTTTCTAGACAACATAGTTTCTTTCTTCCTCTCCACTTTTCATATTCTTGGCTAGTTCTTTCCTCCACTCTCCTAATATGGGACTACTTCAGGTCCCCATTCTTGGAACTCTATCTGTAATCTCAACCTTGGTGATCTCTTCCAGTTCCAAAGATTTTTATTAAATTGAATCACATGAAATTGCTGTCATTTTCATTAAAAAATCATCAAGCATTCTCAATTGTATATAGTATTTTTTTGAGAGAGAGAGAGAGAGAGAGCATGCAAGTGGGAGAGAAGTGAAGAGGGAGAATCTTAAGCAGGCTCTATGCTGAGCATGACATGGGGCTGTATCTCACAACCCTGGGATCATGACCTAAGTTGAAATCAAGAATCAGATGCTAATCTACAAGTTCAATACAATCCCCATCAAAATTGCACCAATATTCTTCTCAAAACTAGAACAAACTATCCTCAAATTCGTATGGAACCACAAAAGACCCTGAATAGCCAAAGTAATATTGAAGAAGAAAACCAAAATGGGAGGCATCACAATTCCAGACATTAGCCTCTACTACAAAGCTGTCATCATCAAGACAGTATGCTATTGGCACAAAAACAGACACATAGATCAATGGAATGTAATAGAGAACCCAGAACTGGGCCCACAAATGTACGGTCAATTAATTTTTGACAAAGCAAGAAAGAGTATGCGATGGAAAAAAGACTGCCTCTTTAGCAGGTGGTGCTGGGAGAACTGGACAGCAACAAGCAGAAGAATGAAACTAGACCACTCTCTTACACCATACACAAAAATAAACTCAAAATGGTTCAAGGACCTGAATGTGAGACAGGAAACCATCAAAACCCTCAAGGAGAAAGTAGGAAAAAACCTCCTTGACCTCAACCGCAAAAATTTCCTACTCAACACATCCCCAAAGGCAAGGGAAATGAAAGCAAAACTGAACTCTGGGGACATCATCAAGATAAAAAGCTTCTGCACTGCAAAGGAAACAATCAAGAAAACGAATAGGCAACCAATGGAATGGGAAAAGATAGTTGCAAATGACATATCAGATAAATGGCTAATATCAAAAATCTACAAGGAACTCACCAAACTTCACACCCATAAAACAAATAACCCAGGAGAAATGGGCAGAAGACATGAACAGACATTTCTCCAAAGAGGACATCCAGATGGCCTACAGGCACATGAAACGATGCTCAGTGTCACTCATCATCAGGGAAACACAAATCAAAACCACACTGAGATACCACCTCACGCCAGTCAGAGTGACTAAAATGAACAAATCAAGAGACTGTAGATGCTGGCGAGGGTGTGGAGAGACGGGCACCCTCCTACACTGTTGATGGGAATGTAAACTGGTGCAGCCACTCTGGAAACCAGTGTGGAGGTTCCTCAAAAAAACTATCCATACAACTCCTTTATGACCAAGCAACAGCATTGCTGGGGATTTACCCAAGAGATACAGAAATGCTGATGCATAGGGGCACATGTACCCCAATGTTCATAACAGCAATGTCAACAATAGCCAAATCATGGAAAGAGCCTAAATGTCCATCATCTTATGAGTGGATCAAGAAGATGTGGTATATATACACGATGGAGTACTATATGGCAATGAGAAAGAATGACATATGGCCATTTGTAGGAAAGTGGATGGACCTTGAGGGT
This sequence comes from Helogale parvula, assembly GCA_004023845.1. Taxonomy (NCBI): domain Eukaryota; kingdom Metazoa; phylum Chordata; class Mammalia; order Carnivora; family Herpestidae; genus Helogale; species Helogale parvula. Next base: position 28,321 of record PJEM01013346.1, read on the forward strand.
GTCATACTAAGCCAAATAAGTCAGGCAGAGAAGGACAGAAACCATATGTTTGCACTCATAGGTCTAACAGGAAAACAGGAGAAACTTAATGGAGGACCAGGGGGAGGGGAAGAAGGAAAGAGAGTTGGGGAGAGAGGGATGCAAAACTTGAGAGACTATTGAATGCTGAAAATGAACTGAGGGTTGAAGGGGAAGGGGGAGGAGGGAAAAGAGGTAGTGGTGATGGTGGAGGGCACTTATGGGAAGAGCACTGGGTGTTGTATGGAAAACAATTTGACAATAAAATATTATGAAAAAAAAAGAAGTATTGAAAAGGTCAGAATAGTGGTTAACAGGAGATGACGGAGTTCTTGATTCATTTATTTGAGTACTGGCATGGTGGTGGTTGCCTGAGAGGTTTTGTGATAATAAAATGTGATGTTTTATGCACTATTTGGGGCATGTGTTACATTTCCTAATAAAGATGTTGAAATATATACTTGAAAAAAAAAAGAATCAGATGCTAAAACAAATGAGTCACCCAGGCTCCCCTAATTTAACTTCTATCCCATCTACATGATACCAATACTCAGCTCAGACGTATATTCTAAATCCCAACCAATACAGCCAAATGCTTATTCAGCATTTCCCTTAGCTGTCTCATAGGTATCTCACCCTAAACTGTTATGACTGAACTTCTGCTCATTTCCACCTCGCCACTCCTTTTTCATCCTAGCCCATCTAAATCGATGGCAGTTCCATCCTTTCAGTTGTCTAAACCAAAAATCTCTGAGTCATATTTGCTCTCTTTTTCCCATTCCCCTAGGCAAGCTGCCAAAAAAGAAAATCCTATTGGTTCTACCTTCAAAATGTACCCAGAATCCTGCCAACATTTCATGTACCCCAGTGCTATCATCCTGGCACTTACCACCATCTTCTCTTTCCTGGGTTATTGTGTTTACCTCCTAAGTCTCCCTGTTTCTACCTGTACCCTCTATGCTCTGTTCCCAGCAAAGAAGCTACAGTCATCTTTTTAGAACATAAGTCAGATTATTTCACTTCTCTTCTCAAAACCACCAAGGGCTCCCACATCACACTGAGTAAAAGTCTAATTTAATGCAGTGATCTTTAGGACGCTACGAATTTGGCTTCCAATGACTTCATATTCCTACGTTATCCTCCCTCTCTCATTGGACTTTGGCCTCCGTGTTCCTTCTGACTGCTCTTCCCCTACATAGCCCAAGGGTGAACTTCCACACAAATCTCATACTCTTTCTCAAAGGTCACATTCTCAGTGAGGCCCACCTAAGCAACCAGCCTTCCCCCGACCCCACTAAGGCATTCTCAATCTCTACAATCCATTGAATTTATTTTCATGCTTCATAGCATAGAAGGTGGTGAGAATCTTGTAGCACATTACACAATTTACTTGTTTATTATATTTATGGCTTAGTTTTATCTCCCCTGCAAAATGTTGTTGACTTGGTTTATGGATTGTATTATAGGTACCTAGAAAAGTTTCTGGTACATAGTAGGTAATAAATACATATTGATTCATACCATAGCATATTTATTATTTAATTTAATTTAATTTTTTAATTATTAATCTTTATTCTTGAGAGAGAGACAGGGTATGAGCAGGGGAGGAGCATAGAGAGAGGGAGACACAGAATCTGAAGCAGGCTCCAAGCTCTGAGCGGTCAGCACAGAGCCTGACACAGGGCTCAAACCCACAGACGGTGAGATCGTGACCTGAGCTGAAGTTGGAAACTCAACTGACTGAGCCACCTAGGTACCCCTATTCTTTAATTTTAAAAATATTACCTTAATATTAGAAAACTCTACAAAATTTTACTTTACATATTGATTGAGCTGAACTTTATGCTATACAAAATTGTTGCAGTTCTATTTCTCCAAGTCATATCACCCAGATACTCTTATCTTAAACTATGGACAATCCTCATTTTCCCCCTCACATCTGTCACTTTTTGTTCATGTGTCCCCACTTTTCTTCTTTGAACTCCAAAAGCTTTGCCACATACTGTGTTGACATCCAAATTTTCATTGAAATACCACTATATTTACAGTCTTTAAAACCTCTATGAGGATTCATAATATAAAGTTTCTTTAATAACCACAGGTTTCCTAAATCCAGTTTGACCAGAGATGAAATTTCTTTAACTGATTTTTCCCCTCTCCTTAAACTTTTTAGCTGACACACTAAATTGATGCAGGTCATGTGATGTACTAGAATATGAATCTGCCATCTATCTTGATACATCCCAATTCAATGTGTCAGCTGAATTCATTTTCAAAAGCCCTGCAGCTTCACAGAAATGCAGCTTTTTAAAGTCACATAAAAATAATAAAAGATTGAAGGGTGGATGTTAACTTTCTAAAACACCACAAGCAATAAAAGGGCCTCCTCAACGGGAAGTGCTCCATGCCTGGTCCTCATTATAGCACACACCGCTCCACGAGGATATCTGAGATAGGACTCATTGATCTTGGACTCCTCCCATGCTCTGTTTCGACAGTCATCCTAAAATCTTTATGATAAAGTGATCTCACATGTAGTCTGCAGTTCCACACAGACATCAAAGCTGGCATAGAAGGTCACATTTGAGTGTAACGAAAAGTCTTGCTCTTCACTCCTTTGAGCATCAGTATTCTCTCTAGCCATTCCACATGAGAGATATGTTACTGACAGACATACCCTTCTATATATAATAGAAATAAATTGTGAAATCAGAGGTTACACCTTTTTTTTTATGTTTATTTATTTTGAGAGAGAGCACAAGTGGGGGAAGGGCAGAGGGAGAGAGAGAGAGAGAGAGAGAGAGAATCCCAAACAGGCTCTGCACTGTCAGCACAGAGTCTGACACAGGGCTCAGTCTCACGAACCATGAGATCCTGACTTGAGCCGAAATCTAGAGTTGCGCTCTTAACCTACTGAGCCACCCTCAGATGTTGCATCTTAAGTGTTCATTTACTGGCTCTGGATTTAGGTATAAGAGGTCAGTGTCTCTCTGCCATATATAAATGCTCAGAAGAAGTGTTCTTATTGTGTGATGCTTAATTTTGCGGGTCTAAATATTTTTTAAAATGTTTTTTTTTTTTTTAATTAAAATGGGAAGCCTGGGTGGCTCACTTGGTTAAGTGTCCGACATCCGCTCAGATCATGATCTCACAGCTCATGGGCTCAAGCCCCACATCAGAGCCTGGAGGCTGCTTTGGATTTTGTGTATCCCTCTCTCTCTCTGCCCCTTCCCTGCTCTTTCTCTTGTGCTCTCTCTCTCTCTCAAAAAAAAAAATTGTTTTTAAATTTGTGTGTGTCAACTTGGCTAGGCCATGGTATCCAGATATTTGGTCAAACACTCATCTAGTATTTTTAAAATGATATTGACATGTAAATCAGTAGGCTTTGAGTAAAGCAGATTACCCTCCATAATGTAAGAGGGCCTCATCCAATCAGGTGAAGGCCTTGAGAAAAAAATTCATGTCCTCAAGGAAAAGGTGTTTTGTCTGCAATCTGCGTTCAGACTTAAGAAACATCACTTGGATCTCTAGTCTGCTGGCCTATAGTAAAAAATTTGGATTTTCCAGCCTCACATGAGCCAAATCCTTAACATAAATTTCTCTCATGCTTTCCTCTCTCATAAACATATAATACACATATAATATAATATATATGGTATCATACATGCATTATGTACATATGTATGTATACATCCTCTGGGTTCCATTTTTCTAAAGAACTTTGACAAATATACATGACATTTAATACTAAGAAAACAGTGTTCCAAAATAACATGAAGGGAAGTTAAAATTTGGTTTTGTTTGTCTTTCCCCTCTTTCTTTAAATACGGTATCAGTGAAACAAGGAGCTTATTTCCTTGGTTATTTTTAAGAATCAGTGCTTCTAAGAAGAAAAACATTCCCCGACTTTGAAGTAGCAAAAGATTATATATGATCCTTGCCACAATGGTATATTTCATAGATTTATTTTTTTATTTTGTTTTAATGTTTATTTATTTTTGAGAGAGAGAGAGAGGAAAAGAGGGAGGAAGGGGGAGAGAGAGAGAGATAACAAGCAGGAGAGAAGCAGAGAGAGAAGGGACACACAGAATCTGAAGCAGGCTCCAGACTCTGAGCTGTCAGCACTGAACCTGAATGGAGCTCGAACTCATGAACGGTGAGATTATGGTCTGAGCCAAAGTCGGACACCTAACTGACTGAGCCACCCAGGCACCCCTATTTCATAGACATAAGTGTATCTCCTTGCTATAGGCTTTTAAGTATCTTTTACAGAATGGTTTTAGAGAGCACTCCCCTTGGATGACATTTGGAAAATTGTTTTTTTAATCAGAGTGTTTGAAACATTGGGCTTAAAATTGATTCTAAAAAGTTTTTGTTTGTTTTTTTTTTCCAAAATAGTGTAAGCAGGAAAAACAAGCTCACGTCAGAATATGTTTAATACGCTTGAGCCTCAGGCGTGAGGAGAAGTGAACGGCTTATCTGGGTGAAGCACACTGTTTCTTACAATCAGGAATCAAATTTGGCCCTCCCTGCTTTGCATTCGGCAAAACTATATGACCCAAAAAATGTCTGAAATGTCTTAAATTTCTTTTGGAGTCTTTAACAAAAACTGTAAGACATCAATATAACATGGTGGTTACACCTGTGTCTGAGTTTGAACCCCAATTCTACCACTTAATAGCCATGTAACATGGGGTGTGTTTTAAGCTCTCTGGGCTTCTCTTTCTCATCCATAAAGAGGAAATGTGATTACATCATTCCTCATGTTTTTGGCCACTTAAATGAGTTTAATGCATGTAAAACCCTTAGAATGTAAGAAACACTCAAGCCATGTGATCTTTGTGTATAATTGGAGAGGTTCTAGTTTATATTTCTGATTGTGTCTACATTTAAAACTAGTTGAAACTAAGAGACACATCTGAGTTCAAAATAACAGTGTAACAAACAGTTAACTAACAACTGATTTCGCAAGTTTTGTTAGTTATAAGTTGAGTGGGAGCTGTGACATCCATGGCTGTGGACATCCACAGAATTACCTTTATCCTCAGACTTCTAAGGCTCAAGTGTTTTGCAACTTACCTTAATTTTTGATGTATAACTTTTGATTCATCCATCCACGCGACGGATTTGCCAGTGTCTCTACTCATCTGTAGATGCAGCCCACTAATGGGGGGCCTCAGACTTCTGATAATGATGGCAAATAATCAGCCCTCCTAGATAAAGGGTATCCATCCAAGCAATTTTCTGAAAGCCATGCCTTTCTGCTATTTTAGTAACAACTGGTAGGCAAATAATTCATCTTCAAATTCATTTCAAAATTTTTTCCATGAAACACTTGATTTTTTTCTTTGCTCATCTACCTTTAATCTCTTTCTCTTGCCATATTCCTGATGAGTTTTGTTTCTTTGCTTTTAGATTTGACATCATAATTTTTGTTTCTTTTTGATTTGACATCATAATTTCCTACTGTAAAAAAAAAGGACTAAATGCTTACCTTTCATTTTACTGTGGTTTCTTGTTCTCATGTCCACTTTTTCATTTTGTTGTGTTGTTGCTCCTTTTGTTTCATGACAGAAATTAAAACGAAACATTACATTCAGATACCACAATATGAATATATGAAACATAAAATGATCCATTAAACAATCTCCTCCTAAATAAATTAGTTGGATCTCAGTTGGCTTTTCAATGCCTATATTTTCTATTGTCTCTTTAATACATAAACTCAAACTAAATTCCTATCCTCCCCTCACCTACAAGGGAAAAATAAATCTCCATGTTTCCCCCCAATGTATCATTTTTACATAAGGTAGTTGCCATATGGACATGTTAAAAATCACATCTAAAATTGTATTTATGCAGATGTTCCACAAACACTGGTTTTGGAGAGATATAATTTTTTTCTGAAAATCTGGAACATCAGACACGTTTCATCTTTATTTAATGGAACAGTCTAAACCTTGCTAAAATTATAACCTTCATGATTGATTACATCATTGATCAAACCAAAGCAATTCTGGCATTAACATCTGTTAATCAACCAGATGTTTTCAATGGCCTCAGTGACTAAAGAAGACTCTTTCCCTGCTGGTTATGGGCTACTGGGAAGTGCTTTTTGCAAGGGACACTTCTCAGTGCTGAAGAGGAACAATATAAATTCTAAAAAAGTGAAAATGTAAGATGAGTCTCTTTAGATTTGTACCCTGGCACACTGGAGTTGAATAGAGACAATCTGTGTTCTTCTTTGGGTTAATAAGTATGAGTCACTTTCTGACATCAAATCCAGTCTTATTTTAAGGGAGCATATTTTGACTCTCTTTCAGTGAAACATCTGCACACACACCTGCACAAACACACACACACACACACACACACACACACACACACAAATAAGCCACTTATAAACCAAAACCAAAGATCTTTACCTATTTTTTATCTCAATTTCTTACCAACCTTTTGATTTTTCAAGTGAAGTAGAAATTTACATAGTAGCAGTGATGCCAAGCTCTCAGTGACTGATTCATGATCAGAATCTCTTCAGTGACTGGGGCTCCTATTTGGCTCAGTCAGTTAGGGATCCAACTCTTGATTTCAGCTCAGGTCGTTATCTCATGGTTTGTGAGTTCATGGGTCCAAGTCCTGCTTGGATTCTTTCTCTGCCCCACCCCCTCCACTCATGCTGTCTCTCTGTCTCTCTCAAAACAAATAAACAAAAACTTTAAAAACTAATAATCTCTTTAATGACATCCATGCAGCATAAAAAATGTTAGTCTTAGCTTTTATATTTAAAAAAGAAAGAGAGAAAGAAAGGAAGAAGGGAACGAAAAGAAAAATCATGGTTTTTGATTTATCTTATCCCTAAGGATGTCTTAAATTGACATAGGGCCCAAAGTTATCCCTAACAAGTATGAGGTCAGCAGCAAACTTTAATTTTTTGATCTCCCCTTCTACCTCATTCCATTGCTAATATCTATGTAAGATCTGCTTTAAATAAACCCAAAAGAACTCCAAAAGTTATGGTAAATTGCAAAACACTTGAGCCTTAGAGGTCTGAGGGTAAAGGTAATTCCCATTACTTAGAATTGGCTTTCATGTTAAAGGAAATATTTGTAGGATTAAGCCCTGGCTTGTATTATCAGCTCCCTCCCTTCCACCTCTCTCCTTGGCCACCCCATGCGTGTAATCCCTCTCTGGACCCGTGGCAAGGGAAAAAGCAGGACACAGCACACCTACCCAAAGACAATGCAATTAATACCCCATTAGAGTTGTGTGATGCTCTTCCTGTCACTGTCACATTTTTCCCCATATATCATCTCGTTTTTGTCCTGACAACATACCTGTAAGGTAAGTATGGCAGCGCTGATTTCAATGCCAAGGGAACTAAGGCTCAGAACACTCAAGTGGACACCCCAGGGCATACACATACTGAACGGCAGCTGGAATTCTAACCAGGTCTTCAAATCTCATGATACAGAAGTCCTTCCTCTTTTCTCCAGAGTAAAGGAGGTGGCTCACTGAAATGACAGAGAAAGGTCAGAAAGGATCAGTGCTGAACAAGCTGCCACCTCTCCTTCCTCTGTATCACAAATTTTCTCAGAATAACACCGATCACAGACCCACAGACACGCTCAGTTGCCTGGATCCCTGCTTTGGGGAGGACGTGTCTCAAGGCAATAGCCCAGCCATGTGCCAACTGTCTGTCTCTGTATCCATGGAGAATGAAGGAACACTGGAGAATTTATGCTCACAAACAACATTTAAAAAAACAAGAGCCCAAACAATTCATGTTTGTGAGTGATTCTTGCCAGGTGGGACAATTACTCACCTCTTCCAAAGTCACACACCATGTGGAGCTTACATGCATCTGTTTCGCCTTAGAAAAATCACAGTGAGAATTAAAAGCAGCTCTCTTGACAGTAAAAGGGGTGAAGAGACTTTGATTTTACAGCGGGAAGTTGGCAGGACATTACCATTGTGAGCTTCTCATACAATATTCCAGAGTTAGGAAAAGCTGACTTCTTCAGGAGACAAATCTCTTCCTCTCCCAGCTAAGTTTCCAGCTGCAGCCAAAATTCACCTGGAACATCTCCATTTCTCCTTTTTTAAAAGCTGACCACAGATTCTGGGGGGGGATAAAAGAGAAAGAACTAATTCCATGAGGTCAAATAATCTACCTCACAGCTCAGAAGTAAGAAAAGTTGCTTCTACTTCATAATATGGCCCCTAGTCACCTTCCTATCATCTCTCCAGCATGGGAGAGAATTCTTAAGCTAAGTTGATGGATTAAAAAAACAAAACAAAACAATTTTTCTAGCCTCCTTAAAACCTTAGAAAAAAGCAGTTCTGCATAGATCCTATGAAATTCCCAAAGACAAGCTCAGCTAATTGTTGACACACGATTCAGCCCACCCTTAGTCTCAGTCTCTGAAAGATTAATCCTTTTTGGGGTTGTTTTGTTTTGTGTTTTGGTTTTTTGGGTTTTGGCGAGTTTTCCTTTGGTTTGTTTGTTTTCTTATGTGGTGACTGGTAAGCTATATAGCCTTGTGAGGATAAAATACGTTGGCTTGGGATGTAAGAGTTGGTGTTCAAATGCCAGCTCTGACCAGTTCTTAGCCGCTCTGTTCTCATCTGTTTAGTGGAGATAATGATAACTATTAGGGTGATTATTAAGGTGATATGCAAAGCACTTAGCACATTGGCTAGCACTTAGCAAGTGTTTAATAAATAGTAACTCTATAGATAGCATAGAAATATAGAGATACCACAAAGAAAATTAAGGAATACATCTCACACCCTTAAGAAAGCTAAGGGGAAAAAAACTACTTAAATAAAAATTTAAGGCACAATGGAATTCTAATTCTTTTTAAGTCTTTCTGAAGAACTTCAATAACTTTAAAAATACTGAATGTAGCTATAATACTACATTTCTAGTCTTCCTTATATCTCCTCAATCGGCTCAATCTCAATCCCCAGTTCCAGCACTAGTCCTTTTCTAATTGAACTTGTTAATGCTATTGGCTGGGAGGAACAAGGTAATAGCCAATCAGGACATGGAAGGAAGGACTCTCTTACATTGTCCTTTATAATTTAAAGGATTTGAATGCCTTGTATACTCAATGGGCAATTCAGAGCAATGTCAGGTTGATTTCCCAAAGGGTAGAAGTCAATGTTATAATCATCACACATACGGACTCCAGCTTCACACACTTGAAAAAGAGCAAAGCTAGAATGTATTCCTTGTTTAGAGTTAATTAAAGCAGTAGTGAAACCACCCATAAAACACTGTCTGCAGCCAACTAATTCTACCACAGTGAGGATGTTGATTTATCTTACTTCTGGTACTTTGGTTTTTGGTTTTTTTTTTTTTAGTTCTGCTACTCAAATAAACAAGAGTGCCTTTTTTGTGTGTGTGAAAAATTACCAGAGGCACTTAAAAGTGGATATTTTAAGTGCTCACCACTGGTCCTTTTAAGACTGCCTACCTCAGGTTGCACAGAAAAGAAACAAAACCTTTCTGGTTTTATTTCCCCTCTGTATTTTAGTAATGCTTGGACTTTGAACACTCATACAATCATTTAGAGAACAAGATCATTCCCCATTGTTTTAAGCCCGTGTAGGATAGAAACCAGAGGCAAGTGAGGCATTTACACAGGATAAATATGGAAACTCGAATTTTCACTGTTTATGTCTTTCTCTTTTCTTCCCTGCACCAAGAACAGCCTGAATAGGTTGTAAGTCCTCATGAATATCTGTTATGAATGCATGTATAAATTTCCAGTCTTGTTTTTTAACCTTGTTAGGCCCACACATGTTCTCTTTGTGTAATCTGTAAGAATCAGGCAATTCCTAGATGCTACAAGCTGTTCTTCTCTTTCTGAAATTTCATGCCAAGAACCTTCTCTGAATTCACTCCCTCTCACCCATCCCAATGGCCTAACTGTTCTCCTCGTCTGGCTAGCACACACATTTAGAATTATTTACTAGATAGCTGGCATTGTGCTATGCATATTATAATCAGTAACTTCTTTTTAAGTTTATTTATTTATTTTTGAGAGAGAAAGAGAGAATGCAGATGGAGGGCAGAGACGGAGAGGGAGAGAGCCAAGCAGGCTCTACACTGTCAGCACAGACCCAAAGCGGGGCTCTATCCTACAAACTGTGAGGCCATGACCTGAGCCAAAATCAAGAGTTGGTTGCATAACTGACTGAGCCACCCAGATACCTCTAGTCAGTAACTTTTAAAAAATTTTTCTGTTGTTTATTTATTTTTGAGAGAAAGAGGGCATGCCCTACTAGTGGGGGAGGGACAGAGAGAGAGAGGAGACACAGAATCCAAAATAGGCTCCTCATTATCAGTGCAAAACCCAACATGGGGCTCAAACTCAAGAACAGTGAGATCATGATCTGAGCTGAAGTCGGATGTGCAATGGACAGGCACCCAGGTGCGCCTAATCAGTAACTTTTTTACTTAAAATACTCCTCGGAGGTAGATGCTATTGCTACCATTTAATGGAAGAGGAAGTGGAGGTTAGAGAATTTTAATGATGCAATCAAAGCCGCATCACAGAAATGATACTAAGGCAGAGCTCATTTCTTCATGATTATACTGCATTGTCTTAACTAATAATTTGGCTCAAATTAGTAAAGAGAGAAGAGGTTTAGAGAACATGGAGTCCAATTGCATCATTTCACATGTGGGGAAACTAAGTGAGATTAAATGTTCAACCCAAGGAGTCAAGGATCAGCAGATCTGAATGAGAGGCCATAACCCAAATTACAGTCTATGCTTTTTTCACATTTCTGGAATCCACCATCTACTGTATAATCCAACAAAAAACACACTTTGCCAGTGTCTGTATTCATTGCTAATCAATGCATCCTTTTCCTAGTCTCCAGCCCCTTTATCTTTCCTGAAGTTTTCAGCAAATGTGTCTGTCTTCACCAGTTCTCATTTCTCTGTCTTTCCTCTCCTCTGCTTCTCTCCTGCAGTATGTGATGGCCTGCACTCCTCTTCCTTTTTGCTCTAGCTTTCTTTGTCTCCCTCAACTATCTATTTTCCATTCTCTTTCCTCATATCTGACTGCCCTTTTTCAACCTCTTTTGCCTGTCATATCTTACATGGCCCCTAACGGTTCATCCGTGGTTTTCCCTTTTTCTCAATCACAACTTTGTTTATACTACTCCCTCTATACTAATAATTCCCACATCAGAAACTCCACCTGATATTCAAACTCAAAGTTAGCCCATCCTGCAGAATATTTCAACCAGCATGGAGTTATGCATGGGACACTAAACATGCTCAACCCTGAACTCATTTTCTTTGCTTCCCATCAAACTTGCTTTTTAAAATTTTTGTTCATGGCATTGCCATCTACTGATCATTGTAGCAGAAATGAGTCCATTGTTCACCAATATCCATGTTCTATTCCTTGATGTCACATATTTCCTGACTCCCTTGAGGTTAAATGGATTATGTGACTTAGATCAAACTAATGGAATATGGGTGGAAGGTACACAAACACATTGAGTCTGATCCTAAAGCCTTATGAAACGTTCCATTCTGTCTTCCTCTCTTCTCTCTTATGTCACCTGTTGGCCAGATGCAGAAGCTTCAGTGTAGTAATTCAAGGTACTGCAAGGTTGTGGAGATCTGAATGGAAGGAGCCTGGGCCCCTGAATTACTTCATGGAACAGAACTGGTCACTCCTTTGTCAACTCTTATTAGAATGTAAGTAGAAAACAAAATACATTTTTATTGTGTTCAGTTACAATTTGTGGATTATCACAGAAACTAGCTTACCCTGACCACCAGCGTCACAGAAGTGAGTAACTTTGGTCATTAATTACCCTGTTGTTTTAGTTCTTTAATATACCCAATCATTTCTAATTCCCATTACTTCTTCCTGTGTAACATTCTTTTAATCTCTCCATTTTTACCACTATTGTCCCAATGTAATTGATCCCATTCACTCCATGCTTTCATATATTTTACTAGAACTAATGCACTTTATTCTCAACTGTTATTTGCTGCAAATATCTGGTCAAATCTCATTTGTAAACACCAGTCAATGTCTAAAATATCAAGGCTCAAAATCATTCTAATTTATTGTCCAAAGGGTGAAATCCAAATTCTCTATCTTCATGAAAGATTGTTGACAATTTTCTCCTTTAATCTTTTGCTGCTCCAAATTATTTAGCATCTTACTTAAACTATTCCCACCCTTATTTCATCAATTTATCTACTCTACATATAAGTATTATAAAGAACTGTAATTCTTCAGGGTTTTTTTCTCTGCCATCAAAAGTCATTAAGGACAAAGTCATATCCTCTATGGTACTTTCTCTAATCTCAAGGTCAGAAATGATTCCTAACCCTTTGTTTGTAACTATTCTATCACATTGTTTACCTTAGTTCTGAATATCCTTATCTCTTCACTACTTTGAGAGTAATGAAGTATAGCCAAATATCAGTGTCTTTTCCCACTGTTTATTTTCTAGTTCATTAGACCAAGTTTATCCCTAAAGTAAGTACCCTTCCCCCAATAATAATAATTAATAATAATAGTAATAATAAAGTGCCCAATAAAAATTTGGCAATTTGCGGGAGGGGGATAAATACAGGTACAAATGCAATATCACACATACTCCACTTGGGAACCACAATGGTGGGCACTGGTATTTATTAGAACAGCTCATGGTGCACCATCTGCTTTCAAAACAAAGTCTGATGGTAACAACGCATCAAAGATTTATTATTGTTGTTTCTTATAGTTGTTCATTTCTCTCTACTCTTTGAAGAGGTTGGAGTTCAAAGCTGCCTTTTAACTTTTTTTCATTTTTATGACATATTTAGGCTTTTTCTTGAATCAAGAAGCATAAAACCACTTACCTTAGAAAATGCATAAGAGATCAAAGTAAGATATCTCTGGAAAGTGTACTTAAGAACTAGGAGAGGGCAGTGACATTACCATATAATCATTTTAATTAATTTTTCAAAGTCAAAAGAATCTTCCTTCACTTTTCCAGACCCTCCATGACTATTTCTTCCTATAAACACATAGGACATGATGTACCACTCATTTGCTAATGAATTACTGCCTTTTTAACATTCTA
>PJEM01013347.1:8705-41128 GCA_004023845.1 Helogale parvula
GCTCGGAAGATTCTGGAGGGTTTCAAGCAGGGGATTTCCATGAACAGACTTATACTTTAAAATGCAAACTGGAGGCACACAGAGCAGAGTAAGAATAGACGCTGAGAAAATTCTGAAGCCCCTGCATCTGTCCACAGAGAGACGGCGGCTTCAGTCAGCACGGCAGAGTCCAGACAGAAGGGACTCGAGGTTGATTCTGGAGGTAGGATTTGCAGGACACGACAATAAGTGAGTTTTGGCCTCAGCAGCTGTATGGGTGGGGGCCCATGTGGAGGTGCAGGCATTTTCACGTGCAGAACAGGGCTGCCACCAGGTTTTCTCAAAGACCCTTGATGAAAGAAACTCTTCCAATCCTGTGCAGTTAGAAAGGTTGGAAGGAGAGAAGGGAGCTGGCATTTACCTCCCAGGCAACGTCAGCCTGGCTCAGGGCAGGGCACTTGGTGACGGCCGACTCCTCCCAGGCGTCCTTGGGAGACAGTGATTGATGGATGGATATGCCGAGGCTCACCCGGGCAGTGTGGCCACTTTGGGGCCCCACAGCCATTCAGGATGATAGCACAGTGAGCGTAGGATTATGAACTGGCTCCCAGTCTAATGGGCTCACACAGCCCACAGTGAAATGTGGCCACGCTTGGGGCAGTTAAGTGTCCAATGCTTGGTTTTGGCTCAGGTCATGATCTCATGGTTCGTGAGTTTGAGCCCTGCCTTGAGACTCTTTTAATAAATGTGTTTTGGGTGCTAGTGGGCTCAGTCAGTTGGGTGTACAACTTTGGGCCAGGTCATGATCTTTTGGTTTGTGGGTTCAAGACCCACATTGGGCTCTGTGCTGACATCTCAGAGCCTAGAGCCTGTTTCAGATTCTGTATCCCTCTCTGTGTGCCCCTCCCCCACTCATGCTCTGTCTCTGTCTCTGTCTCTCTCTCTCTCTAAAATAAAATAAACATTAAAAAAATGTGGCCACACTTTTCCAGTTTCTCTTCAGAGATGATGGTTATATAAAGTAGATTTAAGAGCCACACTACCCGGGGCGCCTCGGGGGCTCAGTCAGCTAAGCGTCTGACTTCAGCTCAGGTCACAATTTCATAGCTCGTGAGTATAAGTCCCGCGTCGGGCTCTGTGCTGACAGCTCAGAGCCTGGAGCCTGCTTCGGATTCTGTGTCTCCCTCTCTGTCTCTCTGCCCCTCCCGTGCCCCTGCTCACATTCTGTTTTTCTCTCCTACAGAGACCCTGCAGAACCTAAGTCAGGTCATATTTCTCCTCTGCCCAGAGCCCTTTAACGGCTTCCCAGCACACTTGGAGCAAAACTCAACTTCTGGCCAAGGCCTGCAAGGCCTTACTGGCCTGGCCCCACTGCCTCCCAAGGCCCCTCCAGGACCCGGAGAGATGAGTCTCTTGAAATAGCTCCATCGGGGACCACCGAAGCTCCGTGTGTCCTCCGGGCTATTGAAGACGTGAACAATTCTGTCTGTAAACAACCTCAGACAAGATCAAAGCCATCTGGCTTGCAGACGCCGGCAGAAATGCCATCGTGCCGGTGAGTAAATTGTTCTTGGAAATAATGTATTGGCTTGGGTCTGCCTGGGCTGGTCTGGGAATAGGGGTTAGAAGCATCGGAATCATGATTGAAGCACAGAATAAAGCTCAATGGGGATAAGAAATCAAGCAGAAGGAAGTGCGGTGCGCTCTGCAAGGTGCATAAATCAGTACATGTGCCGTTGTTTCTTCCTCCAAAATTTATAGTTAGGAAGCAAGAAAGTCACCCAAAGTCAAACTTTCTACCAGCCAGACTAAACGGGTATTGAACCTGCTGTCTCACCACCCCTCCAGGCCAGGGACGTGAGGATCTGGGTCTTGATTTCAGGGACGTGAGGATCTGGGTCTTGATTTCAGGTAACACCCACACCCCACATGAGGCAAAAAGCTGCCAGGCCAACACACCTGACTACTTGGCACTGAACAAGGAAGGATGGGCAACGTGGGTACGGCTTAAATCAGAGCTCACATGGCAAATGCAACCTTCTGGAAGCATCTCTCACAAAACAATAGGATTGTCTCCCCACGCTTAGGAAAGACCACTCTGATGTATGACCAGAGGAGCCCATCATGCATAGCACGTTATCTGTCCATTCAGTCATTCAGAAAACATGGAATCCCCTCCAGGAGCTGGGCGCGAGGGAGACAGGGTCAGACAAAGGAAATAATGGTCTGTTCCTCTGGAGCTTACAACCTGACGCCGTGAGCCCGGTGCGGGGCCATGAGTCACATGTGGCTCTTAAGCACTTAAAACGTGGCTGGGTGATTGAGATGTGCTATTAAGTGTAAAATGCACACCAGGCTTCGAAGACTTGGTGCAAAAGCCCCATAAAATATATCGTTAATAACACATGCTGATTATATGTTGCAGTGATAATATTTTTGATATATTGGATTAATAAAATATATTAGAAAGATCTGCTCTACCCATTTGCTCTTTACTTTTTCTCAACGTGGCTACTAGGAAATTTTAAATTATATATATTTCGCTACATTTGTACTTGAATTATCCTTCCACTGGACTTACTGATCTAGAGTGGCTGGAGAACAATAAATAAGTAATCAAATATTGTCTAAGGGGATCTCAGAAAGTGATAAATGCTCTGAAGATGGCAGAGTAGGCTGTGGGATAAAGGGAGATGGGCAGAATGAGGGCATTAGGTGAAATGGGCAATGTTATGGCTGAACAGTGCCCCCCCATTCATACATTAAAGTCCTAACCTGCAGTATTTTATAATATGACTACAATTGTAGTCGGTAATATACCTGGGTCTTTAAAGAGATAATTAAGTTAAAATGAGGTCACTAGAGTGGGGCTCTAATCCAATATGAATGTGTCCGTATAAGAAGAGGAAGTGATGGGGCGCTCGGGTGGCTCAGTTGGTTAAGTGTCCAACTCTCTCTCTTTTTTAATGTTTTTTATTTCCTGAGAGAGAGACAGAGTGTGAGTGGGGGAGGGGAAGAGAGAGAGGGAGACAGAATCTGAAGCAGGCTCCAGGCTCCGAGCTGTCAGCACAGAGCCCGACGTGGGGCCTGAACCCATGAAATGTGACATCACGAGCTGAGCCAAAGTTGAACAGTTAACACTACTGAGCCACCCAGGTGCCCCTACCATCCATATATTTCAGTACAGACACACAATATTTAAATCTTTTGTCCATTTAAAAAAATGTCTTCAGGGGCGCCTGGGTGGCTCAGTCAGTTAAGTGTCTGGCTTTGGCTCAGATCATGATCTCATGGTTCGTGGGTTCAAGCCCTGCGTCGGGCTCTGTGCTGACAGCTCAGAGCCTGGAGCCTTCTTCAGATTCTGTGTCTCCCTCTCTCTCTGACCCTCCCCTGTCTGTGCTATCTCTGTCTCTCAAAAATAAATAAAGAACATTTAAAAAATTATCTTTATTTATTTTTGAGAGAGAGACAGTGCAAGTGGAGGAGGGGCGGAAAGAGAGGGACAGATGGCAGAGAGCCCTACACGGGGCTTAAACCCACGAACTATGAGGTCATGACCTGAGCCAAAGTCGGATGCTTAACCAACTGAGCCACCCAGGCGCCCCTTGTGTCCAACTCTTGATTTCTCAGCTTGGGTCATGATCTCACGGTTCATGGGATCGAGCCCCATATCGGGATCCGGGCTGACATTGCAGAGCCTGATTGGGATACTCTGTCTCCCTCTCTCTCTGCCCCTCACTCACTCTCTCTTTCTCTTTCTTTCTTTAAGAATTAATAAACATTTTTTAAATAAAGAAAAGGAGAAGAAATGAGGACACAGACACACATGGTGGAGAGAGCCACTGGCGGATGCCTGATCTCAGACCTCCAGCCTCCAGAACTGTGAGAAATACATTTCTGTGGTTTAAGCGCCCCCCCCCCCACCTCATCTGGGGCACCTTGTTACGGGAGCCCTAGGGGACGAAGACAGTCAGGAACAGCCTTCCCGAGGAGGTGGCACTGGAGTTGATTGACAAGAATGACCCATCTCAGGGACACCTCCCAGAGGAGTCGTCCAGGTACAGGAAACAGCAACTGCAGATGCCGGAGGGGAGCAGAGAGGACTCGGTACCGGGCTCCTGGCGGAGGAGGGGCAGCGTGGGAGGTGGGCCCTGGGGGTCCGGAGGGAGCATGCCGCTCTCCTCCCCAGTTCTGTCCCTCTCTTCATTTCCGGCCTCCTCTAAGCACTGTTCTCAGGGATGCCTTCAGGAAGGTCTGTATCTTAGAATCCACTTACAGCACTTGCCACTTAGAATCTGTCAGCCCTGCCGCAAGCCAAACGCATCAGGCAGCCCTGCTTCCCAGGATCAGCTGCTGAGTCGCTTCTGCAGAAGGCCCCGGGGCCTCCAGGAACCGGGGTCTGCCAGTGAGGACACTCACGGGTATTTTTAGCATCGTCTGTCCCGGGGACCAGAAGAAAGGCTGCGAAGGGTGGAAAAAAATGGCCCAAGGGCTGCAGGAATAGGGCTGGTCTGAGCTGGTGGCGACCACATGTGGGGATGTGGGGTGGAGGTTTATTTATTTTAAAAAATTAACATTTGAGTACCTGCTCCATTAATCCATTCTCCTTTAAAGTCATAGAACAAGCAAAGTTTCTAGCCTCCTCCCTAGATGACGATTGTCACTATTATTTATATATGTATATATGTGCTTATTTTTTAAAAAAAGATCTGGGGCGCCTGGGTGGCTCAGTCGGTTAAGCGTCCGGCTTTGGCTCAGGTCATGATCTCACGGTTTGTGGGTTCGAGCCCCACGTCAGGCTCTGTGTTGACAGCTTAGAGCCTGGGGCCTGTCTTCGGTTTCTGTGTCTCCCCCGCTCCTCTCTCTCTCTGTCACTCCCCCGTTCATGATCTGTCTCTTTGTCTCAAAAATAAACATTAAAATATTTTTAAAAGGGGTGCCTGGGTGGCTCAGTTGGTTAAGTGTCTGACTTTGGCTCAGGTCACGATCTCACAGTTTGTGGGTTTGAGCCCCGCGTCAGGCTCTGTGCTGACAGTTCAGAGCCTGGAGCCTGCTTCGGATTCTGTGTCTCCCTCTCTCTCTGACCCTCCCCTGTTCGTGCTGTCTCTCTCTGTCTCTCAAAAATAAATTTTAAAAAAAGCATTAAAAAGATTTTAAAGCCACATTAGACTACACACAGACATGCACACACACGCACAGGCACCCATCACACACACGCTCTGTCCACTGAGAGGCCAAGAGGCAGTGGCGCCCCGGCAGCAGTGAGCGCTCCGTCTCGGTCTCTAAATACCATTCCCCACGAAAAGCAGCCAGGGCTCCTTGAGAAACGGCCGAATCCAGGGTCAGGACAGGAAAAGTACAAAGTGGGCCTGAAAGGGCCAACTGTGCAAAAAGCAAACAAATGTTCCCAAAATGGCAGGATCTTAGCAAAGGGACCCAGCTGGAAGGCAGAGGCAGTTCATTTCGGCGCCGGTGCCCAGCAGAGACCATTGGGCCATTCTTGCTACCAAGATGCCCCTGGGTCTGCAGGACTCTATTTTTTTTCCAAGCCTCATTTACTAGTCTTTCCTTCCACCCGCTGAGCACCTCCATGGCATCTGTCTGTGTGCAGAGCCTCTGGCTGTGGCCTATAGACTCTTGCCTTGACCCTGTGTGATTGTCAAGTCTCTTTCCCCCCATTCAGAGCCTTTGCAGTCTTATCCAGAAACATGCAGGAGGTCCAGTGAGGATTTCCCTGACACTCTTTGACCAAGATGCCCTCCTCCATCGTCCATCCTGGAAGAATTAGGTAGATCAAGTTCCTAAAAAGCCTTGAGGCCCCTTAGGAACCACAGCTACCAGAAGCCAACAACAGCAGCGCCCCTCACCCGCCCCCCCAACTGCCCAGGTGCACACTGGTGTTTCAATGGGAGTGCTGGTTCCTACTAGCAAGAACATGGCTTAATGTGCCCAGGGGACTCCAAACAACACACGTGCCTCTCTCCAACCGGTTTCATTACAATCAGGACGTGGGTAACATCTTAGACACAGTTCACTCTCCCCGGATTGCTTGTAAAACAACAGGAGACAATGGAAGTAATTTCCAGATGCTGCTGAGTGCAAACATCCCACTGGGCGCAGGGTGCAGAGACGGAGGTGGGGGTGCCGCCTCCTGGCTCCCTCACTAACTGGCTGGGTGAGACGGGGCCAGCACCCGAGACCCCGGCACCTCTGCTCCCCATCCAGGATACAGGCGTGGCCACACCTGCCTGGTCAGCTGTGGAAAGTCCACTCAGTAATAAAACTCAGGCACACAGTCTGAGAGCACCACACGCTGTGAAACATCAGAGGAGGCGCCCACACTTATTTCCTGCTTGTTCTCACCACGCCGCCCCCAGAAAGCAGAAAACACACATGTCCCCGGAAGGCAGCAAACACACTCAACTTACTTCACACGAGGTACAGAGAGGCCTGGGTGGCTCAGTCGGTTAAGCATCTGACTCTTGATTTTGACTCAGATCATGATCTCACAGTTCATGAGTTCAAGCCCCACGTGGGGCTCTGTGCTGATAGTGTAGAGTCTGCTTGGGATTCTCTCTCTCCCTCTCTCTCTCTACCCCTCCCCAACTCGCGTGTGTACATGCATCCTCTCTCTCAAAATAAATAAACATTGATAAAAAAGAATAATGACCCCAAACACAAGTTGTCCAAATCCTAATCCCCCAAATCTGTGACCATGTTACTTGATAGGGCAAAAGAGGCTCTGGAGGTGAGATTAAGGTAAGGATCTTGAGGTTGGGAGGTGACCCTGGGCTGCCTGGGTTGTAAGAGGGAGGAGGCAGGCGGGTCAGAGACGAGAAGACGTGACGGCAGAAGCAGGGTAATGACGTGGGGCCACAAGCCAAGGATGCAGGCGGCCCCTAGAAACTGGAGCAGGCGAGGAAATGGACTCCCCCTGGACTGTCCAGAAGGAGCAGGGCCTGGGCGGCCCATTTCAGATCCTGAGCTCCAGATAGAACGATTCGTGTTGGGTTAAGTCCCAAAGTTTGTGCTCATTTGTTACAGCAGCAACGGCTGGCTCGCCTGGAAGGAAACGGATTCTGAGAAATTGCCCTGTGACCTATTCCATGGGGGGACATGTGTGTACGCGCGTGTGTGTGTGTGTGTCACAGAGACTGATGCACAGACCCAGAGCCAGAGACCTGGAGACGGCAGCGAGCAGCTCCGTGCGTTTCTGCACACGCCGCCAGCCCCCTAACTTCCGCCCTTGCTTTTCAAGAGAATGGTGGGCCCCCCACAGGATTTGGCTCCGAGTCACATTCTGTTTGGGCTACACGCTGTTTTTTTCCAATTATATAACTTCTAATAACAGGAACCATAACGACAGCTAGAATCTCTCGGGCTCAAACTGTGGACCAGCCGCTGTTCTAAGCTTTCTAGCTGTTCTCCCAATGGATTGTGTTTTTTTTAATGTTTATTTATTATTGATATAGAGAGAAACAGAGCATGAGCGGGGGAGGGGCAGAGAGAGGAGGCACAGAATCTGAAGCAGGTTCCAGGCTCTGGGCTCGAACCCACAAACCATGAGATCATGACCTGAGCCAAAGTCAGATGCTTAACCATCTGAGCCCCCCAGGAGCCCCTCTCCCAACTGATTCTTAAAGCACAGTTATCTGTGATAGGCTGTGACTCTCCATTAGAACTCGGTGTTCCTTTACAAAGAAAATTTCTGCTACGAAGTTCACTTCTCTACCACCCCCACCTAGACGCCTGCCTGCAGTATGGCCGGGTATAATACAGAGTTGCTCAGTGAATGAATGTATGAATGAATAGTGTGGTGGGACAGAAGCAGGTGGATCCCACAAGGCAATGACCATTCCCAGCCCCTCTGAGTCTGAGGTATGATGTGAGGGACAGAATATACTTGGGGGGGGGGGTGACGGTGGCATCAGTGTTAGAAGTAAGCACCTGGGGACGGCACGGGAGAAGGCATTTTAGGGAAGAAAATTGGAAAGAACTAGAAATTATGGGAAACGTGGTGTGGCTGGAGAATTAAAGTGACTGGTAAGGGGGACCTGCCAAAGCCAGAGGGATTCATGCCTGGAACATTCTAATTGTTTCCTGTGGCTTCTGTAACAAATCGCCAAGCCTGGGTGACTTAAAATAACAAAAGTGTAACCTCTCCCCATTCTGGAGACCGGAAGTCTGAAACCCGGGGGCGGCCAGAGCCACAGTCCGTCCGAAGGTTTTCGGGAAGGATCCTTCCTTGCCTCTCCCTGTTCCTGGGGGGTCCTAGCAATCGTTGGCTGGTGGCCACATCGCCCCAATCCCCACCTCTGTGTTCACATGGCCATCTTCCCTCTGTGAGCTATTCTCTTCTTGTGAAGACACCGGTCATTGCATTTAGGGTGTGATCCAGGAAAACATGATCTCAGCCCCTGACTTGGACCTCTTGCCTTGGGGGATACAATTCAAGCCCCCTCTGGACATTTTCCCACAATGCCCCCAATGCTAACCTTTCCAGAAGCTACAGGCGCCGTGAGGGCCCCCACCGTCACCGAGGTCGGGCAAACAAGGAGCAACAGTGTAAGCATGGCGACAGGCGCTAGAAATGTCACTCGAAATGTTAAGCAGCCTCCTTCCTGTGTCTGGGAGGTATATTTAGGCCAGTAGGAATGTAATTCAGCCGAGGCCCCCCAAACCCATATGTTCCCTTCCCCCGGTTTCTGGAGTTGTGTTTCGGTTGGTGAACCCTACAGCCAAAATCAGGATCCCGAAATAAGAACCTCGTAAGAATCTAGAATGTTTGAGTAAAATGATCTCCGAGTTGGGAGGCAACCCCGATGAGCGTTGGGTCTCTGTCTCCGGTTACCTGTTTGTTGTCACCTAGGAGTCTGCTTTGCTGCTCTCGCTGACCCCAGGACCCCCTGACCAGGCGAGGCCCCAGGGGGGGCCTCCTCGTCGAGGGGAGGGGAGCGTGAATTAGTGAGAAAAGCCCCCGCCCTGTTCTGAATGGTATTCTCAATCACTCCCCATCTTTTTCCAGCCTCTGCTAGATTTAGACTTCTTCTCTCTCTCTCCTAAAGGGCCATGCATTATGGATGAGGGCTATTTCTTATTCAGCAGCTGAGGATCACTCTTCTGTCAAAAACAGCTCTGTGATGCGTTCTCTCGGAGGCCAAGGCCCACCCCTGAACTTGGAGAGTGGACGGGCCTGGGCCTCTGAAGGGGCCCGTTGGACAAAGCTCTTGGGTGACGTGTCTGGAATGGGAAACGCACAGGCCCGCACCATCCCCAGTAGGAGCACACGCAGCACGCGTGCTGGGGGGCAGTAACCCCAAACGTCATGGGACCCCTGGACTCAGGGGACAGAAGGCGGGGTCACTTCAAGCCCTCGGACAAGCAGGCTCTTCTCCGGGTGGATTGCGGCACGGAAGCTTCGATTCTGTCCTGGGCGTGTTTGCTCACACACTAGCCCCTCTGTCTTTATTCACCGACGCCTGCTCTAAACAGAGGGAATAGGACAAAACGGAAGAGATGCTGGGCAGTTCTGGGGGCGCCTGGGTAGACAGAGCAGTCAGTTAAGCGTCCGATTCTTGACTTCGGCTCGGCTCATGATCTCATAGTTGGGGAGACCGAGCCCCATGTCGGGCTCTGTGCTGCCAGTGGGGAGCCTGCTTGGGATTCTCTCTCCCTCTCTCTGCCCCTCCCTCCCCTGCTTGTGCTCTTTCCCTCTCCCTCTCTCAAAGTAACTAAACATCTTTTTAAAGGTGAGTAAGTTCTGGAGACGTCACGTATAGCATACCAACTACACTTATTAATAATGTATTATATGCTTCAAATTTACTATGAGAGGAAATCACTTCTCACTACACACACAAAGACGGTATCTATGCAACTCTTGCAGTGATCACCTCAAGGTATATAGGTATTCCCAAATATCCACTGTACATCTTAAATATATACAACTTTATTTGTCAATCATACCTCAAGAAATGGGGGGGAACGCTAAAAATAAAAGAGGAAAAAAATCAGGATACAAACTTAATTGAGTACGATCCTCATTACATACACATAGAAATAAAGGCTCACAAAACTCACCGCCAAATATTCCAAATATTAGCAAAACTAAAAAAACAAAGAGAGAGAGAACCAGCGCTGGAAAGAAAGAGTCCAAAGACAGTAATAGTAATTACAGTGGTAGTTTTCTTCTTTCTACTTCTAAAATGTCTATTACCATCAGATATTAGCTAGTTTTACTAGATAACCGGTCTCTTAGAACCTGATTTCCAACACGGCTCATGGAGACCGGCAGACAAGGAAGCACTAAGTTGTTACATTGTGAACGTTTTCCGGTTACAGCAAGAAATTCACAATACGAATCCGCCTAGTACCTACCAAGCGCTGAGCATGTTTCAGATGGTGTTCGACGTCTTTTGCATGAATTACCTCTTTTAATCTCCTACGACATAGATGTGATGACTATGGTCCCTTTAAAGATGAGGGAACTGAGGCACAGGGAGGATGAGTGACTTGCCCAAGGTCACACAGCTAGCATGGGCTGGAGATTGGATTTGAAACCAAAGGCTCTGATGTGACATCCTCACTGCTTCTCTGTGGGAAACCTCAACGCACATCAACACCAATCAGATAACGTATGTTCCCATCACAGTCTGGAATACCACGCGGCCATTAAAATCACAGCATAGTCCTCCATACACTGACACAGAAACCCCTCCAACACCTTTAAAGAAGGTGTTTGGGGGACGTCCTCAGGCAATTTCCCCAATGTTGAACTGAGGTCTCCTACTCTGCATGTAGCAATTCATGATTTTTCTAATCAGAAGGGAAACAAAATTAGTCCACATCGAGGGTTGTCCTTAAATAATGTTGCAAACACTTAATATTTTCCAAAAGGCATTTACACGGATCACCACCCATGGAATGGGAAATGCTTGCAGTCCCTGCGAGGAATGTCCCCCTGCCCAGAGACTGTGGCATCTTGCTGTTCAATGTCAGTACGAAGAGAGAGAGTCCTATTCATGGGAGGGGCCTCAGCGTGGCCACTGCCGTTATGATTGACCGTTGGTGCGGTCGCCATGTCCACCCAGGGGAGGTAATAATTTAGAAAAGGGGGGTAGGGGCACCTGGGGGCTCAGTCAGTTAAGCATCAGACTCTTGACTTCGGCTCAGGTCATGATCTCACAGTTCATGGGCTCAAGCCTCGCTCACAGCACGGAGCCTGCTTGGGATTCTCTCTCTCTGTCCCTCCCTTGCTCCCCCTCTCTCTCCCAAAATAAAATAAACTTTTACAAAGGGGAGGGGGGCTTTCAGAGTCCAGGGCAGGTCCCTCCAAGCCACAGCATCGTCCTTCACCTTCAGGGAGCCGGGTTTCCAGTGCACGAGCTCAGGGGCGCCACCTGCAGGAGAAGGCTCTGCGCTTCTGGGTTATCACTGTCCTCTGAACACCCACGAGCCATCCATCCAACGGTTACTAACTGCAGACAACTCCCTCGGAAGTCCAAGCACCCTCCTTGTCCGGGAAGCTCCCCCCCAAGAAATAAGATTCCTCTTTTCTGGTAGTTTTCATACTGTCCAGCATATATGTTGTATTTTGTTTGGTTTATCTCTCTGCCGCCACCAGGATGTCAACTCCGTTCCGGCAGGGTTTGAGGCTCCTTCACTGCTGAATCCCCAGCATCTAAAGCAACTTCCAGCATGTGACAAACCCTCACTGAATACGTGTGAAATGCACAAATGGACGCAGCTTCAAGGAGTGCCCTTGGGGAAAGGGGCGTGCCCTCTCCTCCCTCCTTTTCCCTTTTTCCACCGGCTGGAGCTCTGACCTGCTAACAGTGAGCATCTGGGCTGTGCAGGGGAAGGCGCCCTTGGGAATGGGGGAGCCACCGGGCAGCAGGCTCCTGGCTCTCTGCACCGCACGGCGTGAACCAGCACGAACTCCGCCTGTGATATTATGGGGACGAGGGCTGAGAATGAACGCGTGTCGGCCAAGCCACTCCTGCTCTGGCCTCTGATACGGAGGGCCAACCTCCAGCAAACAATGGCAGCATCCTGTGAGAAGTGAGCTCAGAGCAGAGGCACTAGGCTCTGCATGGATGGGCCTCGGGGAAGGCACCCTGCTGAGAACATGGTGACTGGGTCTTGACAAGTGGACCGAAGGAAGTGATGACGGCCCTGGCAGAGAGTACAAGCCACACAGAGGTCCAGAAGGATCAGGGTCCCAGCATGTGCAAGGGACAGCAAGTCCATGCTTGTGCTGGACTGGCAGGCGGGGGCAGCGCGGGGAGGGGAGACACACGGTGGATGCAGGCGGGGTCTTTTGAAGCTCCGAGTGCGCTCAGTTTCAGGGAAATGTTCCTTCTGGCTCGGGCTTCTCTGGCCTGCGTGGAAGTTCCATGGGCTCTGCCTTGCATGGAAAAGCAGTGAGCTCTGGGATTTGGGCTGGAGGCCACAAATGTTGGCCTGGTCTCACCTGGGCCAGACTTGGTTACCAGAGGAGACTAGAGGTCGAATCACCAGACCCCTCCATTAGCAGGGCTTTGTCCCCTGCCTATCACAGAGAGGATCGGGGACATCCTACCACCAAGTATCGCCTCTGTCTCCCTCTGATTTCCAGACTCGCCTTCGGCTGGTCTCTGACCCCGCACTGCCACCCAGCTGTGTAAAGTGATTCAAGAGCCTCAGCTGACCGACCACGTCCCCAAACTTTGGCTCAGAAAGCACAGCGATTCCACATGCAATCTCCAAAATGAATCTGATGTTTGTAGAGTGGTTCACATCCACGCTAGAGCCAACGGCCTGGGAAGAACCCATGTTCTGCCCCTAAAAACTAGTGACCACAATGACCCTGGGAGATGGCGCGTTACAGCTTTGCCCCAAAGCGTCCTTTGTCCTTTAAAAATGTGCTTTTCAACGTATGCGCTGGGGGAGAATTGGTTTGGTTCCTGAAACTCTGCTCTAATTGTATATAATTTTTATAAATATAGTAATTAGGACTCACTATGCCTCACAATTTAAATAGAATTGCATTTTTATGGGAACAGGAGAATTTGAAGGAAAGGGTGCCAGCGCCCTTGAATTCACAGACCTCGCTCCTGATGGGAACCGGCAGATAGAATCCCAAAGATGTTCCCAGACACCACTGTCTTCTTGGTGGCCGCTTGGGAGCAGGAAAATACCAGAACAAATCCTGTCTTGGCTCTTACCGACCATACAAATCCACTCAGAGAACGGAAGTTTCAAGATAGCACTCCATGGTCTCCATTTTTTGCCTTCCAATGGATTTTGTTTGCTCAAAAAATTAGAAAGAAAACTGTTTTTCAAACAGTCAGCAGACATAGTTTTTCATCTTTGTCTTTGGAAGAGAGTGACCCATCCCAGGTGGTCCGTGTGGGATTTCGGTGTCCCCACAACACAGCCCCTAGGTCTGCTTGGGGTCCCCACCCCACCCCTTTCCCTCCGGGCTCAGAAGAAGCAAACACAGAAGCAAGCTTAATTCTTTTCTGTCTCCTCACTGAGTTGGGATAACCTGGAGATGACCCCATGGGAGCTGGGCTGAGCTGGGGGCCTGGGGTTCAGGGAGGCAATCTAACCGAGAAACCGACTCAGAGGCTTAAAAAATGCCTTTTCTTTTCGTTTTGCTTCACGATTGCTATCTATAGAGACAAATATTTTGCTTCATTAAAAACACCCTGAAAACAGAGATGTCCAGATAAATTACCCCCTTACCCTAGACTGTCCAAGAAATTGGGGCACCAAGATCGCTGAAATGCTGATTACCACTGCCTCCTGTCGCACCCCAATCAGGCAAACGATGAAGGGACGAGTTGTACCTTATGGGGAAGGCTCATAACACAGTCACCAACATCTGAGACGTAGGCAAGAGGGTGACTCCAAACCTGACCAGAGGAGCTCTGCCCAGAGACCGGCTGTCACTCTGGGACAGTGGTTTTCGAAAGGCGCCCCCTGGCCCAAGGGCACCAGCACCGCCTGGGAACTTGTTAGAAAAACAAATTTGGGAGGTGCCTGGGTGGCTCAGTTGGTTGAGCATCCGGCTTCGGCTCATGATCTCACAGTTCGTGGGTTCGAGCCCCGCTTCGGGCTCTGTGCTGACAGCTAGCTCAGAGCCTGGAGCTGTCTTCAGATTCTGTGTCTCCTTCTCTCTCTGACCCTCCTCTGCTCATGCTGTCTCTCACTGTCTCTAAAGGAAGGAAGGAAGGAAGGAAGGAAGGAAGGAAGGAAGGAAGGAAGAAAAAAACGAAAACAAATTTGGGGGCTTCACCCCAGACCTGCTGAATCAGAAACGGGGTGGGGCCGGCAGGCTGGGTTTTAATAACCCCGGGTTGGGGGGTTGCTGATGTTGGCCGGAGTCTGAGAACCAGTGGTCGAGGGGAGATGTAGTTTTGTTGGACTTCCTGGTGTTTCTTGACGGAAGTCAAGATCCTGGCTACCTATGGTGGGTCCTTAGCCGTGTGATTCTGATGTCAAGCCCTGAGAGGGAGGTCCTCAGGCCCTTTGCCAGGAAGAGTTCTTGGCTTTGCTGGAGAAAGAACTCAAGAGCAAGCCATTGAGAGAAAAGGACAAAGATTTATTAAGTATAAATTGTTATTTATACTGTAAGAAAAGAGCTAATCCATTGACCAAGTAGTGGTCTCTTCCCCCAGGCGAGGAAAGGACACGCCTTCGCCTCTAACAAAGGATTTTAGGTTTCTGTTGTTTGTTTGTTTGTTTCTAATTAGCTAACTGTATAGGAAGGGACTCGCCCTTTAACTTTGGGTTTAACATTTATATTGGGTGGTTAGTTCTTCCACTGTCTTAAGGTCGAGGAATTATTCACAGGAAACAGTTTTCAAAACTGTCCGGCCTCCGCGGCTTCTGCTGTTGGAGGGAGTGTGGTTTTGTGATTCCCCGTGAGTCAGATCTTGTAACTCTTGTTAAGACCTGCCGGTAATCGGTCAGCCTAACACAAAAATGGCTTTACTCTGGTCAACGTGTCTCCCTTGTCCCCCGTCCTTCCTGCCTCAATTCCATTAGATGAAATCCTAAGACAGAAAAAATGGACCAAGGGTGCTAACATGTTCCGTATCTTATCGGTACAGGTATATACATATGTAAAATCACCAAGCCACACACTTGAGATTTATGTACTTAAAAATATAAAAATATAAAGTTCCACAGGTGATCTTGATGCCCCACTGAGACTGGGGGGAAGAAACCCATGTAATCACACAAAGAAAAATTGTTTCAACCTGAAAATTGCTAATGAAGAATTAGAGCTTCTAATAGCTCACACCGCTTTGTTCTGAAATCACCATATGCAAAGTTTGAGCTTTGTAAAGTAGATGAATTGGTTGCTCATTATTTACTTTGCAGAAGTGTCCACAATGGGGTTTGTTAAGTGGAGCCTTCCTTAGGTACATTTGAAAAGTGGGATCTGGAGCCCCTGGGTGGCTCAGTTGGTCAGGCGGCTGGCTTTGGCTCAGCTCCTGATGTCACGGGCTTGTGGGTTCAAGCCCCGCGTCGGGCTCTGTGCTGACAACTCGGAACCTGGAGCCTGCTCCGGATTCTACGTCTCCTTCTCTCTCTGCCCCTCCCTGCTCAGACTCTGTCTCTCTCTCTCAAAAATAAACAAACATTTTTTCAAAATTATTTAAACAAAAGAAGAAAAATGGGATCTAAGTTACCAAAAGACTACGTCTTCACAAATCTTAATAAATGTTAATAGACACACAAAGTAATGGTGATTTATGGATTTGGGGGCCGGGGGGAGGGGGTAAAGGAGGGGATCCTTTCTCTGGAGAAAGGCCAGGGCTTCTCAAAGCCCTGGAAGGAATCACCTTCCCCAAATGCTCTGGGTGGTAAGTGTTGTTTCATGCGCGTGGAGGGAAACCCCTCAAAAATGGACCGAGCCCAGTGTGGAAGGTGGACCACGGTATAAAGGGAGAATGTTTCCAGCTTCAACATGCATTGGAATCACCTGTGATCTTGTTAAAATGCAGGTGCTGGGGGGGCGGGGTCTGAGAGTCTGCATTTCCTACAAGGTCCCCACCCTCTGCCCACCACCCTCTTCCCAGTGCTGCTGGTGTGTGCACCATACTCTGAGAAGCAAGACAAGAGAAATAATTCCGACGACTTATCTCACTTCATCGTCACAACCGTGCTCTAAATATACATTCCTATCCGTATTTATAGGTAGGGTCACTGAGGCAGAGAACAGCTAAGGCACCCGCCTCGCAGGTGGGGTTTGAACTCAGGTCTGTCTGCTTCTTGGCTCGCTGCTGACACATTCAGGATAGTGCACACCCTGACAGACCGGGCCTTTCTTCCCCACCCTGCCACCCCCATCCCCGCTCCGGCTCCCCCGCCCCAAAACTCAGAAGGTAACAATCAGCTAGCTTCCAGCCAGCCAGACTCTGTCTCCAATTATATTCAATTACAATCGGAAAGCTATTCTTGGAGAAACGAATATAGATGAGGACTGTAGTAACATCCCTCCCCTCCCCGCCTCCCCTTCCGTCCTTACTGAGGCTAAAACCCCGAAAGAATACCAATAATTACGAGCTGGCCAGAGGCCAAGTACAGAACTTTACTCCTATTCCTCCAAGCATGACCTTGGGCCCCCGTCATCATCTGCTTTAGTCCTTAGGTCTGTTTCCTGTTGAACCTTGAAAAGCCTCCCCCTCCCCCCACAGCCCACGTTGCAATTACACAGCAGGGGGGGCGGCCATGAAAGAGCTTCTTTAAAAAAAAAAAAGTTACACCTACAGATAATCCCTCCACCTTCCTCCAGTGCACAGGTCACTGAGTACTTTCAAACCTGAGTTTCTGGGGCTCCCAACAGTGAAGAGAGGTTGGAAACATGGTATGATTTAAGCCCCAAGTTAGGGAGCCTCTGCAGCCAGGATGGCCTCCAGCGGTACCTGTCTCTCCCTGAAAACTTTAACCACAGATAAACAGGTTGCCGATGGCCACAGGTCTCATGCAGGTGCCTCCTGTCCTGAGGGTGCTGGGAACCCTGAGCCCCATCGTCCGTTGGGCACGGCTCTGTGCAAACACACGAACTGGTCAGTGTTTAGAAAAAGACGTAATTCTCCCTGCTCCCCTTCTCCTCCATCTGCTCCTCCTCCACAAACACCAAGAAGCTATATTAACTTCAGACAAAGCTGACTTTAGAATAAAGACTCTTAGAGCGATCGAGAGAGGCATTACATAATGATAAGGGACCCATTCTCCAAGAAGACACAGCAGTTCTATGTGTGTACGTACCTAACAACAGAGCATCAAAATACAGGAGGCAAAATGGAACAGAGCTGAAAGGAGAAATAGACAAATCCACAAATGTAGTCGGACACTTTGACACTTCCTGGTAATTGTCGAACAAGTAGGCAGACCCAATCAGTATGGAGACAGAAGACCTAAACAATCACACTATCAACCGGCTGGACCTAACTGACGTTTTTGGAACACGCCGCCCAACACTGGAGGAAGGCACATTCGCCTGAAGTGTGGCTGAACTTTCACCGAGATACCTCATAATCTGGTCCACAAAACAAACCTTAACACATTTAAAAGAATAGCAATCATACAAGTCATGTTCTTAGATCATAAAAAAAAAAATTAACGAGCACCCACATAGAGAAAGATAGGCGGGAAATCCCCGAATGTTTGAAAATTAAACAACTCACTTTTTAAAAACTCATTGAGACTCAGAGAGGAAATCCCAAGGGAAATTTAAAATATTTGTACTGAATGAAAATGAAAATAAAACATATCAACATTCATGGAATGCAGCCAAAGCTGTGTTTAGATGGAAAGTTATAGCATTAAACACATTTATTTGAAAAGAAGAAAAATCTAAAATCAGCAACCAAAGCTTCCACTCGAGAAATTAGAGAAAGACGAGTAATTAAACCCAAAGCAAGCAGAAAGAAAGACGTAGTAAAGATTAAAGCAAAACCAATTAAATTAAAAACAGAAAACCAATAGAGAAGACTGCAAAACCAAAAGCTGATTCCTTGAAAAAAAAAATCAGTAAAATAGATAAACTACTAACAAAGCTGAACAACAGAGAGAGAGAGAGAGAAGAAAGAGCGAAGGAAGGAAGGAGGGAAGGAGGGAAGGAAATCCCATATTCAGGTGGTTTTACTGACAAATTTTCCTAAACATTTAAGGAAGAAATAATACCAATTCTGTACAATACCCTCCGGAAAATAGAAGCAGAGAAAAATTTTCCCAACTCAGTTCATGAGGCCAGGATTGTCCTAATACCAAAACCAGATAAAGACATTACAAGAACACAGGGGAAAAGAATCTTCAGCAAAATAGAGGCAAATCTAACCCGACAATCTATAAAATGTTAGGTATGTAAGAAGGCTCCCATGACCAGTAGGGCTTATCCCAGGAATGCAAGGCATTCAAAAACCAACTGAAAAATGTTAACTAAAATTTAAATTAGAAAAGAAAAAAATCAACTGAAAAAAATCAACTGATGCAATTCACTATATTAACAAACTAAATAAGAAAAAAAACATGATCGTCGCAATAGATGCAGAGAAGGCATACAACACAATTCCACGTGTGTTCATGATAAAAACTCAGCAAATGAGGAACAGAAGGGAACTTGACCTAATAAAGGGCATGTACAAAAACCCTACAGCTAATAGCGTATTCAGTGACCAAGAAGGCTTCCCCCCTCAGATTGGTAACTAGGCAAGGATCTCCTCTCTCACTCCTCCTATCACCCATCATGTTGGAAGTCTGGACAGGTTAGAACCAGTGAAATAAGACAAGAAAAAGAGATCAAAGGCGTACAGATTGGAATACGTCCCCACTTACACCCAACATGATCATCTATGAAGACAACTTGATTAAATCTGCAACAAACTCCCAGAACAAACTCCTGGAACAAGTTCAGTGTGCAAAAGTAAGTCACATTTTTATAGGCTAGCAGTGAACAATTAGAACTTGAAATTCCAAAAATACTATTTACAATAGATACTTAGGTATGAGCCTGACAAAATGTGTGAAGGCTCTATATGCTAAAAGCTATAAAACACTATAAAAGAAAATCTGCATAAATGGAGAGCTATATTGTCTTCATGGGTTGGAAGACTCAGTATCATTAAGATGTTAATTACAGTTTGATCTCTAGAGTATGCAATCCAAATCAAAATCCCAGAAAACTCGTCTTTAGGTATTGACCAACTAATTTTAAAATTTATATAAAAAGGGACAATGGCCCAGAATAGCCAAAAACCTTCTAAAAGAAGAGAGTGGAGTTGGAGGAATCTCACTGCTTGGTTTCAAGACTTACTACAAAGCTACAATAATTAAGATGCTGACACAGTATCGCTGAAGGATGGATTCATAGCTCAATGGAACCGAAGAGAGAGCCCAGAAATTGGCCCATGTAAATACAGTCAACTGATTTTTGACAAAGACACAAAAGCAATTCAATGGAGAGATTCTCATTTAGAGAAGGGGCCTCAGTCCCTGGGTCTCATCGGGGACCCAGAAACGCCCCCACGCTTGAATTCTCCTCCACTTGGATGGAATGACTCAACCATGAAGCCAAGAAACCATTTCTCAAAATGATTCAGCACATCCTCCTGTCTTGAGGTCTTCCCTACGTCAAATGCAGTCGCCCGTCCATTTCCTCATTCATTCATTTGCTAAATATGTATGTTCTTGCTAATTATACTATGTCTGCCACGTTCTCTGTGCTGGGGATACAAAACTAAATCAGGCACCTCCCCTGTGCCAGAGGAGGTTATGGTCCAGGAATGGACACTTGTCGTGTGTTCTAGATCTCCATCTCTTTTTGAATTTCTTTTGTGAGTTTGGAGGAATTCCTGCCTTCCCTTGGCTGAAGCCAGACACTTATTCTCCCCGCATCCCTTGCTCCCAGGGCAGAGTCCTGTGACACAGGCTCCACCAACCAGACACTGTATTGTGTGATACTCCACTTCAGAAGTGAGCCACGGAAGACACAGACACACAAAGAATCTCATTCCAAGAATGTGGGGCTGTGGCATTCAGTGACATTTTAGCTTTATTCCTGGCTGCAGAGTCCCCACGCTAATTCTGGTGGTCTTCCTGGAGATTCTGTGAACTGTCTAAATTCCTTTAATCAGTTTTCTCTCTAGTTAAATGTCTAGAATGGATTCTGTCTTTTGCAACAAAGACTCAGGCTGATAAAGGGGGAAAGACAGTAAAACGTCTAACTGTAAAACAACAGAAATGAGAAGTCGGGGAATATAAAGATATCCAGGGTCTGTGCTCTCAGCCGTGAATAGACTCCTGTGACCTACCGGGTAATGAGGAAAACCCTGGGAAGCGCTTAGCACGGGTCAGAGTGTACAGCGGCCCCGCTGGCCCACAGGGGGTGCGTTCCGGGACTCCCAGCAGACGCCTTTAAACCACGGGTAGTACCAACCCTGCACGTACTGCAATTTTTCCTATACGTACATAGTTATGATAAAATTTATGGCTAAGTTAGGCACAGTAAGAGTTTAACAACAATAACCAACAGCAAAATAGAACAATTACAACAAAATACTGTAATAAAGTTACGTGTCTCTCTCTCTTTCTCAAAATCTCTTACTGTACCGCCTTCACACTTGTGATAACGTGAAATGATACAGTGCCTACGTGAGGAGGTGAAGTGACATGAATGATGAACGCACGTGACATAGCATCAGGCCACTATTCACCTCCTGACACTACGTCAGAAGGCGGATCCTCTGTTCCAGGTGCGGTTAGCCACAGGTAACCAAAACTAGGGGAAATACTATGGGTGAAGAAAACAGTCAGCCTACAAGGCTCAGAAGGAGAGTGGTGATGAGCACAGGTCTTAGGGTCACAGTCCTGGATCAAACTCTGGCTCTGCTACTATTTAGCTGTGTGATGTTAGCTCTGTGATTCAACCTCTCTGTGCCTTAGTTTTCTTTCTTTGAAATGGGGGCAACAACACCTAACTCGGATGAGGTTTGTGATAACAGAATAGTCTCTGTAAATACAGAGCAAGCATGATACAGACTTATTAAATGGCAGGATGATCGGCATTGTCCTCAGCCAGCCAGCCGCGCTGGGCAAGGTCAGGAAAGGAACCTCAGAGGAGAGGGCAAAGCACACACCACACAGCTACTGCACCTGTTGCACTGGATTATCTGGGAAAGGGATTGGTATTTTGGTGAAACGAGACGAAATCTTACTTCAAAAATACAATAGGAATCTCTCTTTTTAAAGTTTATTTATAACTTATTTTGGGAGAGAGAGAACATGAGCAGGAGAGGAGCAGAGCAGAGGGGGAGAGAATTCCAAGCAGACAGCGCAGAACCCGATGTGGGGCTCGAACTCACGAACTGGGATATCATGACCTGAGCCAAAACCAAGAGTTGAATGCCTAACCAACTGAGCCCCCCAGGTGCCCCCATAGAAATACGGTATGAATCTTGAAAGCATTTTGCTGAATGAAAGAATCCAGATGCAGAAGTATCTATTCTGGATGATTCCACATGTGGAAAACTCTAAAACAGGCAAAGCCAGTCCACAGCGCGGGAAGAAGGATCAGTTATGGGAAGGAGGCTGGGGGCGGGGGACTGACTACAAAGGAGCCTGAGTGACAGAAAAAAACCTCTGGGGTGATGGAAAATTCTACATCTTGACGGTGGTGGTGGTGACACAGGTGCATGCATTTGTCAAAAACTGTGCAGGTAAAATAGTACATTGCGTTGTACATAAATTATACCCGGATGGAGTTTATTTTAATGACAAGTAATGTAAGGCATTTGGAACACAGGAGCTCTGATAAAACCCAGAATCTTCTTGCGTCTGTCCCCCGACAGCCCCGCCCAGCGGCCAGCAGTTACTCTCCCACGTCTGCTCTTCTCTCTCTGCAAAGTGATGGCTCCAAGCAACACGGTTCCGAGAGCGTCATTACAGCTTGTTAACTTACAGTCACTCAGACAAATGCCTTCCCCTCCCCTCCAATTTTGAATCAAGTCAGGAAAAGAAAGATGGGCCAAACATTACTAAACAGAGTTGGAATTTATGACAGCAGCTCATATTTCCAGAAGCCTCTGCTAACATCTCCCCTCTGACTCAACAGGAGCTCTGGCTGTCCGTCCGGCGGCTCCCACAGTCCTCCCTGACCGCTCCACTCCCGGTTCTGCACTAGTGCTCTGTAGGGCGCCTACTGTGTGCTAGATGCTGGGTCGGGGGCTACAGCGGTGAGTCATGGGTGGTCCCTGCCTTCACAGGCTCTGGTGAGAATCCAAACAAGCTAGGACCGATTACGAGGCAGGATGGGGAGGTGCTGGGACAGAGGACAGTGCAGAGCATTGGAGGAACACAGAGGAGATGGGAGGGGGGCAGGAAGAAGAGGAATCAAGAAAGGCATCTGGAGGAAGTGACCTTTGGGATGAGTTTCGGAGGAGGAACGGGAGCTCACTGGATCCTGCTTTTTCAGATCTTATTGATGACGACTCCTTGCTGCCCAAGCCCAGGCTCTGGGCTCAGTTCTTTGCACGTTTTATTTCATTTCAATGATCACAACCTTCTTCCAGATGAAGCAACTAGGACTCAGAGGCAAAAAGACTTGCTCAAGGTCACTCAGGTCAAGAATAATAGTAATTATAGCTAACAGTTCATATCAGCTTCTCTTTGCCGGATCAGAGTTATTTCAGTGATTGGTTATTTCACCGAATCCTTCTGACAACCCTACACGGCAGATATTACAATTGAGCTTTGTAGACCTGAAAGAACGGAGGCTCAGAGAGGTTGGGTGACTCACCCTGAGTCACACAGCTAAGGAGCAATGGATCTGGGATACAAAGCCTCATCGCCCAACCCCAGATCACATGCTCTCAAGCATGAGGCCCTGCCGCCAGACTTGCTCCAGGATCCCTCCCCTCAGCCATGGAAAGCAGTCTCCTCAGAGACTGACGTGCAGTGTAGAGAAGGGAGATTCTGCGCAGCTCTGGGCACGTGTCTGGCACCCCACAAGCACCCTACGGCGTTGGCAGCTGTTATTAAAGAAAGAAGCCCAGGCATTAAGGTGACCTGTCGCCCCAACATGCTTGCCAGGCACCGGATGGGGGCACTGGGGACGCGGTGGTGGAACAGACAAGGGTCCCAGAGCCCACGGAGCCTGCTGCTCATAAAACACACACAATCCTATGTTTTTTATTTATTCTTAAGTTTGCTTATTTTGAGAGAGATCATGCAAGGAGGGACAGAGAGAGAAAGAGAAAGAGAGCCTGCTTCGGATTCTGTGTCTTCCTCTGTCTCTTTCTCTGTCCCTCCTTTCTCTCTCAAAAATTAAAAATATTAAAGATTTGGATACTTAACCCACTGAGCCACTCAGGTGCCCCCATAATCCTATTTAAAAATGCTTTCATCTGGAGCACCTGGGTGGCTCAGTCGGTGAAGCGTCCGGCTTCGGCTGAGGTCATGATCTTATCGTTCATGAGTTCGAGTCCCACATCGGGCTTTGTGCTGACAGTTCAGAGCCTGGAGCCTGCTTCAGATTCTGTGTCTCCCCCTCTCTCTGCCCCTCCCCAGCTTGCTCTCTCTCTCTCTCTCTCTCTCAAAAATAAATAGACATTTAAAAAAAAAGAAAAGAAAGAAAGAGAAAAAATGTTTTCATCCTAAGGGCGAACCAGCACATGCAACAGGAGACACAATTGTATTCAGAGAACCTCTCAGGTTATGTTTTAGGAAAAAAAAAAAAACTCAGCAAAGAAAGACAGGGAAAAGAAATGGTTCATAATAGTTACCTTTGGGTTTTCCCCCATAATTCCTTCCTATTCTTTACAGGTGAGAAATGGTGATGGTCCAGGAGCAAGGGCGGCAGCAGATGTGGGGGCCCCCCTGTTCTGCCTACTTGGCCCTCCTGCCCCCCAAGCCCTGCGACCTTGGAGGGACAGAGGCTCCTGCCCCCGCTCCAGAGCCGTGTCTCCGGCATCATGAGCGTGAGGCCTCATGCCCTCCTCCTCACACTCCACCCCTGCCTCCCCCTTCCCTGGAGTTTTGAGTTTTCTCCCTGTCTTGACATTCAATTTCATCCAGAAAAATAATGAGACAAGGGTTCTAAATTGGAACGAATAAATGACATCGCTATTCATTATTTAATCTGCTCTCAGACTTGAATGAACACTTGCAGCGGTAATTACTGCACGACTCCAAGTCCATTTCTAGGGAGCAGTCGCCGGCGGCGTGTGCAGGAGGTAACGGCACGATTCAATATTTATGAAGCAACATTTCCCGAGAATGTCAGGCCTGAAGAAACCTCACCCAGTGATGATGGAACTGTTGTTTTCAGTGCGCACACGCGCACCCACACACACACACACACACAGATGGTGGCCCTCCGTCAGTCTAACTCCTAGGGTACTGGGGAGGCAGAGTGGGGAGCCTTCTAACAAGGACCCCCAAAACTAGAGAGAGAGCCCGGGGGGTTGCATGTCCATAGACTTTTAAGCTACTTTTGCTCTAAAGGACTTCAGCTATTCAGCAAAAGCTTTTCTGATTACGTACACAGCAGGTGCATAGCATGTTTTTAAAAATATGACACAATTCCAGTTCCATCCACGTTACTGCAAATGGCATGATTTCATTCTCCCTCATTGCCAAGTAGTATTCCATTGTTTATATAAACCACATCTTCTTGATCCATACGTCAGTTGATGGACATTTAGAACTAGAAGGTATGATGCTGAGTGAAAGAAGTCAGTCCGAGAAAGACAGATAACATACGTTTTCACTCATATGTGGATATTGAGAAGCTTAACAGAAGACCATGGGGAAAGGGAAGGGGAAAAAAATAGTTACAAACAGGGAGGGAGGGAGGGAGGCAAACCATCAGAGACTCTTAAATACAGAGAAGAATCTGAGGGTTGATGGAGGGGGTGGGGGAGAGGGGGAAATGAGTGATGGGCAGGGAGGAGGGCACTTGTTGGGATGTTGTATGGGCACTGGGTGTTGTATGTAAGTGGGTGTATGGCACTGGGATGTTGTATGGGCACTGGGTGTTGTATGTGAGCGATGAATCCCGGGAATCTACCCCCAAAACCAAGAGCACACTTTACGTGCCGTATGTTAACCAATTTGACAATAAATTATATTTTTTAAAAAAGACACAAAAGCACTAAGCATAAAAGAAAAACTAGGTAAAATCATCAAAACTATGACCTTCTGCTCATCAAAAGACTCCAGTAAGAAAATAAAATGGGAAGCCACAAACTGGGCAATAATATTCAAAATACATGTGTCTGACAAAGGACTTGTACCCAGAATAAACAATGAATGCTGGCAACTAAGTAGGAAGAGGAAAGTCAATAATAAAATGAACAAAGGATTCGAACAGATGATTCAAAAAGGAGGCACAGACCTGCCAGTGAACACATGGAAAGATGCTCGCAACATTAGTCATCAGGGAAATGCAAAGGAAAACCATGAGTTGCTACCGCGTATCCGTTAAAATAGCGCAAGTTAAAATACAAGATAACCTGATGCTACCAGATGTCAAAGAAGATGTGGAGCAACTGGAACTCACACGCGGCTGGCAAAGATGTAAAGTGGAGAACAGTTTAGCACTATTATAAAGGTAAGTATGTACCTATTACATGACAAAGCAGTTCCACTCTTCAGAGATGGAAAATTAAAAGACTCATACACGTTGTTCATAGTAGCTTTCCTTGTAATAGCCAATAACTGGAAAAAACCTGAATGTCAATCAACAAATAAATGGAGGAGTGATTGGAAGTATAGTCATCCAATGGAACACTGTGGGGGGAAAAAAAGGAACAAAATACTGGTATAAGCAGCGACATGGATGACACTGCAAAACAAAATGCCGAGCTAAAGAAGCCCGACAGAGGGGCGCCTGCGTGGCTCAGCTGGTTAAGCCTCTGATTCTTGGTTCCAGCTCAGGTCATGATCTCACATTTTGTGGATTCAAGCCCCACATCAGGCTCTGTGCTGGCAGTGCAGGGCCTGCTTGGGATTCTCTCCCTCTCTCTCTGTCTCTCTCAAATAAATAAACATGAAAGAAGAAGGAAAGAGAGGAAAGAAAGGAAGGAAGGAAGAAGCTACACATAAATGAGCCTAAATACTGGGATTCCATTTATGTCAACTTTGAGAAGAGGCAAGACCAACATATAGTGATAGAACGTGAATCAGGGGACACCTGGGTGGCTTAGTCAGCTAAGCATCCAACTCTTGTCTCCGTTCAGGTCTTGATCTCAGGGTCATGAATTCAAGCCTCCCATTGGGCTCCTCACTGAGTGTGAAGACTACTTAAAACAAAAAACAAAGATTCAGGATCACCTGGAGTGGGGCAGGCATGGGGGCTGCCTACACAGTGATACAAAGGACTTCTGAAGTGAGGGAAATGCTCTATATCTTGGTTGAGGAAGAAGTCACAGAGTGTTTACATTCGTCTAAACTCATCGAAACGTGTGTTTAAAATGTTTTTAAAATGATGCTTTTTATGGATGAAGCATCGTGTCTGATGAAGTGAATTAAGCTTAGCAAGAAGGATCATTCCCTCTGATTCTAAAATGTTATATATTCGAAGACTCATCTCACAGTCTCCTGTGAGAAAACTAAAGAAGCAGCCTGCATGCAGAGACCAACACTTCCCAAGAGCACCCAAGCCCTAAACTACATCTCACTACTCTGTGAACTTGTATTAAATGCTTCCTGTGGGCACTGCTTGTCGGGAAGCAAAGTAGCAAATAGTTAAGAGCACGGCTTTGGGGACAGATGGTTCTGAATCCAAATCCTACTATGGCAATGCTGGTGGCCGAGACCATAGAGACCACTGGAGTCTACTGGAGGTATTTGAATGTATGCTTAGCTGTACCTTCTTTTACGGCCACGTGACATCCCAGAATGAAGACCACATTTCCCAGTTCTCTTGCCGCTCAGGGTGGCCATGAGTCATCCCAATGGCCAGAATTTAGTGAGAAGTACACAGCTGTGAAGCCCTTTCTGGGATCCCTTGCTATGCATGCCCCCCCTTGGCCCTCTTCTTCCTTCCTTCCTCTCTGTACCTGGAATCTGTATGCCGCCATATTGGATCATGAGGCCACATGCTGCAGAGAAAGACGAGAGGGGTGTTCAAATCACCACCACCAGGCAGCCACCATGTCTCCCAGCCCTGGCCACATGTACCTGCATTATTATGTGAGAGAAGTAAGCATCCCTTTCATTCATTTTGGATTTCTGTCAACTTCAAACCAAACCAACCTTAACTGAAGTGAGCCTGTCTCAACGGTTGTGTGTTTAAAACGTGGGGTGAAAACTCCACACCCACAAAACAAATAACCCAGTGAAGAAATGGGCAGAAGACATAAACAGACACTTCTCCAAAGAGGACATCCAGATGGCCAACAGGCACATGAAACGATGCTCAACATCACTCATCATCAGGGAAACACAAATCAAAACCACACTGAGATACCACCTCACACCAGTCAGGGTGGCTAAAATGAACAAATCAAGAGACTATAGATGCTGGCGAGGGTGTGGAGAGACGGGCACCCTCCTATACTGTTGGTAGCAATGTAAACTGGTGCAGCTGCTCTGGAAAACTGTGTGGAGGTTCCTCAAAAAACTATCCATAGAACTCCCTTATGACCCAGCAATAGCACTGCTAGGGATTTACCCAAGGGATACAG
This sequence comes from Helogale parvula, assembly GCA_004023845.1. NCBI lineage: Eukaryota > Metazoa > Chordata > Mammalia > Carnivora > Herpestidae > Helogale > Helogale parvula. The sequence goes on from PJEM01013347.1 coordinate 36,368, forward strand.
AAGTGCTGATGCATAGGAGCACATGTAGCCCAATGTTCACAGCGGCACTTTCTACAACAGCTCTTCATGGAAAGAGCCTAAATGTCCATCACCTGATGAGTGGATCAAGAAGATGTGGTATATATACAATGGAGTACTACATGGCAATGAGAAAGAATGAAATCTGGCCATTTGTAGCAAAGTGGATGGACCTCAAGGGTGTCATGCTAAGCAAAATAAGTCAGGCGGAGAAAGACAGATACCATATATTTGCACTCATAGGTCTAACAGGAAAACAGGAGAAACCTAATGGAGGACCAGGGGGAGGGGAAGAGGGAAAGAGAGTTGGGGAGAGAGCGGGACACAAAACTTGAGACTGTTGAATACTGAAAACAAACTGAGGGTTGAAGGGGAAGAGGGGGGGAAAAGAGGTGGTGGTGATGGAGGAGGTGTGGGGAAGAGCACTGGGTGTTGTATGGAAACTAATTTGACAATAAACTACTTAAAAAATAATAAAAATAAAATAAAAATTTAAAAAAAGTGGGGTGACAACGTCACAAGAGGGCTCCACAAACTATTTAAGGAACTGAAAGTTCAGCGTGTCTGGAATGCGGCATCTGAGGGGGCAACAGGGGAGCACAGGGGGGGACAGGCAGCTGGGAGGTGGGCAGAGATGAGCTCACCCAGGACATGGCAGGCTGCGTGAGGATTTGGGTGATTGCACAGAAAACCACGGGAAGCTACTGCAGGAACTGAGCCCTGCCGTGTCAGACCGGCCGGGCCTTCCAGACCAATCTCCCATCTGCTTCATGGAGGATCAGCTGTAGGAAGCCAACTGTAGAGGCCGGGAGGGCCTCTCCGGGCCGTCCCCCAGCTCCCACGAGTTGTTACGGCCAATGGGAACTTTCTATCGTTTCTCAGGGACCCAGACATCTCAAGCCCAAATGCCTCACAGAGGCCCCAGCAGGCAGGACGTGGGACCGCTGGGGATGGAGACATTTGCTGCTGGAGAGCACGCGCTCCGCACGGGCGGTGGCCACACGCGGCCCCTGCCCATCCATCAACTGATGCCAGCCGAAAACAGTCCCGGAGCCCCCCAGGGCCTCTAATTTTTCAGGAGGGACTCCAACGATGGATTTCTGTGTGGGAACCTAATTTTCTTTTTTGGGCAAGACCCTTCCTGTAAAGATCAAAACAAGCTGGTCCTGAGGCCAGTTCCTTTCTCTGCTCTCTCTCCAGGGCCACCACCCAGATTTCGACAACATGCTGAATGCGGAAGGCTCCGTCCTGGAGGCTCCTTGATCCAGGGTTCCACCCAGCTCAGAGGAAGATTCCAGCACCCCTTTTAAACTTCGCTTTGTCTCTTGTCTGGGGTGGGCAAGAGAATCTTAAAACACATGCAAGGGAGTTTAGATTTCTCTCTGAAAGCCTGGGGCTGCTCGGAAACCCCCCAAGGACGGGCTACCAGCTCCGCTCCAGGCTTGGTCCGCTGCCCAGGGATCTCACCCATGCACTCTCTTCCTGAGATTTCATCTTCATGGAGCTTGGCTTCTCTATCCCCTCATCCTGGTCCCTGAAGGCTGGAGATGAGAGGTTGCTCCGTTTTGTAGATACTTTATAATCATTGACAACTGCCTTTGCGGCCTGTCTGTTCCAGGCACTACCAGAAAACCCTCTTCTTCCTGAACTTACTATGATAAAACTTAGAAACATGGACTCCAGGGAGACTTTGACCCAGTCGAGCAGGCAGATGAAGTGGTGCGTCCACGTCCATGGGTCCAGATGATGAGCTTCAGCCCACAGATGAAATCCGGCCCACCACGTGATTTTGTGAATAAAGTTTTATTGGAACACGGCCATACCCATTTGTTCCTTTGTCATCCATGGCTGTCTTCCTTCTAGAGTTGCGGGGCTGAGTAGTTGGTTGGAGCAGTGACTCTATGACTCACAAGGCCTAAGACACTTATTAGCTGGCCTTTTGGTAGACGAGCTTGGCCGCTTGAGAGAAGAGAACGCTCAGGGCCCGCCACATTAGCGGCAGCACACACCAGATCGCTTCGGCCCCAAACATTTCTTCAGAGGGAAGATTTACTATCCCCCAATTTAGAAAAAAGAGGCTCAGTGAAGCTATCCAACTTACTCAGGGACCCCAAGGGGATCCCTCCACCTGCGTGGGCTTCCAGTTAAACCCAGGGTCTCCCCAACACACACATGCGGCTCTTTGTGGAGATGGAAATGCCCCCAAGGAGTTCGCAAGGGCATTTGAAGGGCACGATTGGTATTTAGAGGGTGAGGGCCGGGGGGCTGGCTGCCCTGCTGTGCACAGGACAGTCCTGAAGGAGAAAGAACCGCCCGTGTGCCGCCCACGACACTGCCTGGGGTGGCTGAGTCACCTACAACACACCTGTGCTGGTCTGTGGTTGTCGCTGTCACTTTCACAAGGAGCCTTGCATAGCCCTCGTTTTCTACAAAATAAAAAGTGCCAAAGAGGTTCAGTTGAGTAATTATTTACTAGATAAAAATATTTGACACTTCATATGATTGTCATAAAGAGCATTCCCTTAAGCACATAATATCATGTAAATGACTTTTTTTTAATTTATTTCCTTTGTGTTTTGGTAGTATGTTATTTTTAAAAATCTGTGCCTATGGAAACTATATTATCCATGAGTAGCAGTTTAGGGTGGCAAAGGGAACATTACAAAACACTTGTTATCAGACGAGCACATTAGGGGCGCCTGGGTGGCTCAGCCGGGTGAGTGTCTGACTCCTGATGTCAGCTCAGGTCATGATCTCATGGTTTGTGAGATCGAGCCCCATGTTGGGCTCTGTGCTGACAGCATGGAGACTGCTTGGGATTGTCTCCTTCTCTCTCTGCCTCTCTCTCTACCCTTCCTCCACCTTCTCTCTCTCTCTCAAAATAAACATTTTTTTAACAGCATATTAAGTCTGGCAGCTGAAAACATGCCTCACAGCATGCTTAATTACAAGACCATCATGTCCCATCATGCTCCATCGTGTCCCATCATGCACCATCACATCCCATCATGCTCCATCATGTCCCATCATGCTAGGCCATGCTTCATCATGTCCCATCATGCTCTATGAGGCCCCATCATGTACCACCACACTCCCTCCATGAGGCGCTCCATCACCTTGCAGCTATGGTGCTGGGATCAAGTTGCAGACTTCTCTACTCTTGTTCTTCTTCCTCATCTGTAAAATGGAGTTTATATCACCTCCTTCGGCGAAGTTTGTGAGTGTGCGTGACAGTGGTGAGGGGGCTCTTGGAAGGATCCCCAGGTAACCAACGGTAGGAAGGCGCCACTTCGGCCACGAACACAAGCATCACAGAAGGTATCCAGGGCTACATTCTTGGGGGAGGGGGATGGAATGTGGGGCTAATTTCAACCAGTCTTTTAAGAATTATTTGTTGAACAACCATACATCCCACGGCGGGGCCCGCAGGGATCCTGTAGAGCTGACTTTCCGGCAGTGACCCGATGAACAAATCAAGTAGATGGATTCAAAACGTGGCGATGCTATGAATGAGGCAAACCCCCAAAGTAACACCACAGGAAATAAACTGCCGAGGGGGTGTTATTGACCGAAAGGCTGAGAGGTCTTTCCAAGGAGTCATACGTAAGTTCAAGAGCAAATGAAATGCAGGCATGTAAAGGGATGGGACAGAGCATCCCAGGCTGAAATCGCAAGTGCAAAGGTTCTGAGGTGGGAAAGTTGTTTGTGTTGTTGTTTGGTGTTGAAGTGAGCAGAGTGCCCATGGCCCAGGGCCTTGAAGCTCCCAGGGAGCAACTGCATTTTAGCCCAAGAGCCACGGGAGACAGTAAAGGTAGGAAGAGTAAAAAGGAGCCTTCAAGGAGCAAGGATGTACCCTGAGGAAACGCAGTGGGAAACGAGAGGAAGTCAGGCCGGGTCATGGTATTTTATGCCCGCGGAACCGCACACCACTGTTCTGGCCGCGTGGGAACGTGGCATCTCACGGTTACGGAGACAGGATGGATCGGGGCCGGGGGAGACGGCCAGGAGGCTGGGGCGGGGCTTCCGTGAGATCAGCGATGCACTGATGCAGGCCTGGGCGAAGGGGCTGGTGGGCAGGGTGGAGGACAAGCCAGGGAGCCGAGATCGACAGAGATGCGTGAAAGGATCGGAGGAAGGACGCCTGGGGCAGATTTGATCGCTCAGAGAGGGGGAGGTCCCAGATGCCGGGGAGGGGGGAGGGGCAGACACGTGTGTTGGCGGGGACTCCCATGGCTCCTTTTCCTCACAAGACACGTACACTCACCGAACGTGCTCAGGAGACACAGAACATGTCGGGATAAAAGGAACATGTTTATATTTAATCTCTCAATCACTTAACAGCACCCTTTAGTGACGGGGGAGGCTCTTGGAAATGCTGACCAGTATGCTATGGAACGTTAGTGAAAATTCCAGGCAATTCCTTTCTCCGGGTCAAATGTTTGACCAAGTGAAACTGCTAGATTCCTTCCGTAGCCCCGCCCGTCCATCCTGACAATGACCGAGGGGTCTGGGGCTCTTTCCTCCCGCCCCTCCTCCTCCCCCTCCTCTTCTCCTCCTCCTCCCTCCATCCCGTCCTGCCCACCCAGTCTCTCAGTCGCTCAGCTGATGCCTCGCTCACCATTTAGACCCACATCCTCCCCCAGCTACCACCCTGTTTCTCTGCCCCCTTCCCGGACAAGCACCCCCACCAAGTGGACCCTGCGTGCCGCTCCCCCCACCCCACCCGCCTCCCCGGCCACTCCG